>JAOTAV010081640.1:0-12389 GCA_026546445.1 Cyclargus thomasi | reverse complement strand
TGCATGGTTCCAGGCAATTCAATATACGGCCAACAATTGCCTTGTTCTTTTTTCGTATTACAATGTTTTATTAGAATAATAACTGAATCAATACTAGTTTGGTTGTCTATGAATGGATTTCAAACTTATTAGTGACATTAGGAACGTCAAACTCCACGTATTTAGTGTCACGTGACTGCTGACTGGCTGGAACTTGGCTGGGAATAAGAGGTCATAATAACCCCCCAGCACCGTTTATAAGGTAGGCAAGTCTATGGGGTTATTAAATGTTTAAGTAGGTATGTACCTACTTAAACATTTAATAACCCCATATGCGAATAAATCAATCAAGTGTATGTACACTTGATTGATTTATTCGCGTTGAATAAAAAATATGAGAAATCTTTCTTGGAACATGATGGTTACTACTTGATTACGAAATTAAAAACATACTTTTAAACATTTATTACCTACAATAAAAACAGTTTAACCTTTTATTATTATATATTTATATACAAGGTCGGTATATCGCACAAAAACCTTTTTTTTTTCAATACAAATATTTACAATCGCCTTCATGAGCAGCAGAACACTCTAGAATGAAATGCCGCCAGCGTCCAGCAGTATTTTTGGACCATTACAACCAGTCAACCATCAAGAAGAGAGCGCGTTTCCTCCAAAGGTAACGGAATAAAACCGACTTTCATGAAAAAAATAAAAATAATAAAAAAGAAACTAAAATTAAAAAATATTTATTATTGAATAGCCCCTTTTCGGAATTCGTTGAAACCTCAGCCGATTTAAATAGACAATCTACATTATTTCGAAGTCGGTACCAGCTAACACGTCATGATTTCTCGGACAGACTATCTGAATTTTTTTGACAGGTACCGACTTTAAAATTATGAAGGTTGTGTACGGAAATAGGCAGATTTTTTCCGAATTCAGAAACAGGAACTATCTACACATATAATATTAAAACAGTGAAATTGGCGTGTCTGTACAATTAATATTTTTACAGGCTAATTAATTAGGAACAGCAGTAGAACACAAATCTACCAAAAAAAGCTGTCTAATTGTCTATTTGCACGCGGTAATCTCCGGAACTACTGAACGGATTCGAATTAATCTTTTTTTATTTGATAGCTATTAAATCTAGGCGACACATAGGATACTTTTTATGCCGGCAAAACGAACGGTTCTCGTAATATACAAATTTTCGGTTCAATATTAAGAAGAATATTTGCCATATTCTCCTCCAGGTTCATATTTTATTCGAAGGACGATTATTATTTCAATCACATTATAATTACCATCACGTAAGACTCTTGATTTACATATTGTGAATGTGAATGGCAATTTGCAAGTAAATCAGGTAATACTTTTTATAAAAGTATACCTACTGCCTTCGCCTTCTGCATCTTGTTTGACCGTTAGTTAAAGTAAACGCCAACACAGACACGCGACCAACCTGAGAAACACTTTCGTTAGCCGTCGGTGAATTTTTAATAGTTTACCCATCTACTTCCCTGTCTAGCATGCTCTATTGCCGTTTATTTTCATATACAACTAGATGTCAATTATTAGACCATTACCATAGGTTCCGTAACGTTAAAAAGCAACATTGTGTTTTTTTGCATTGAAACTTAGGCCTACATTCAATATTTTTTTAAATTTTCTTACTATAGTCTGGCTACTATAAGTTGAACCCTGTATTTTTTTGACCAGCAACATTATTCCGACACAATCTTTTGTTTTCGGTTAAAATTGAACTACAATTGGAATTCATGAATTTGATACTTGATCATGAGTGCTGTTGCGTTTATAACCTTTTCATTTTTTATGTAAGAGATGTTATTTGTCTAAATAAATGATATTTTATAAAAGATATATAAAATTGCCATATATAATAAGATATGAAAAGTAGGAATTTTCTTTTTTACAAAGACATATTAAAATATTCGTGTTTAGGTATTTTGATCTGATAAATTATCAAAATCTTTTTTTTTCAATACAATTATGTGAAATCTACAGAATTTTTGAAATTGGAAGGTTTTATTTTCTGGTTCAACTTATGGTAGCCAGATTATAAATATACTATACTTTAAATACAATTAGGTATTTTTGAATATTTCAACCAAATCAAGCAAAGAGTTACAAAAAAAGTTTTGTTGCATGGGACCCTGCCTCCAGAATTTGTCGAATAGCAGATAATAACAACTTTACAATTTGGAAAATTGTTATCAACTATTTGCTTTAATTGTTATCAATCATTTTGCCAAAATTTTTTATCGAAATGTTAAAATTATTTTATTGTACTTACGATAATAGATAGAATATAATTTATTGTGGCTGGTGATAACCCAAATATAGTAACATTGTTATCGAGTGGCCCGCTTGTAATCCTCTCGCGTGACACAGCAGAAATAAAATATTTTCGAGGTTACACAGTTTGTCTACCGCACCGTCATCTGAGAACGAGATTATTTCGGCCAAATAAAATGCAACTTTATAATCTAGGCTATAAGTTTCATTTTCTAGCGAGATTGCTCTGTCGTCGATGTCGTCGCCCTCATTAAAGGTCTAGGGGAAATTGAAACCTGTGGTGTATGTCATAAAGTAGCATTTTATCCGGTCGAAATAGTCACGTTCTCGGTTGACAGGCGAGCTCACTTAACTGTCTTTCTGGAAGTTTTTTCGTCTCTATGACTAGAAATATTTTATTGGCTTCTATATATCTAATAAGTTATTATTAGTTTCGTTGGTTTCGGTGACGGTGGCTGGTTTCAAAGAAACCAGGCCGGTTACGTAGGAGTAATTTTTATTGTGTCCAAGTGTGTGCGCAGTACACAGGAGCACTCTCTCTTCCTTTACTCTCATATCATCACCCAGTGGGACGGATGACTGACACGACTGGCGAGAGATCAGGCGCAGGACCGACTTTTTACATGCCCATCCGTCACATGGATTATTTGGCTTTATGTTCTTATGGTGAACACACATCTATCAGAACCGAACTAACCGAACGCAGCGATAGAAACGAATTTTAGAATTCGGTATATGACATCTCATGTGAGATAACATGAGATGTTTTGGCATGAGAATGCCAAATCGTCCGAATTGTCCGAATCGTTCGTTGATAACTTCAAAGAGATAATGACTTTTGGTTCTTTGGATTCGTTTGGTTCTGACAGACGTGTGTTTACGATTATGTTGCAGTCTAGGGCCTGTTTCACCGCTTACAGAAAGTCTATCCACAACTTTCTTTGACAGATATTTTATGGAAAATCTGTCAAAAAGTTGTGAAAAGTCTAACTGAAACTTCAACAAACATATTACTGAAGGTTTCAGTTATCACGTAATCATAACTTGGTAAAAATTTGGTTACATTAGAGGTGTTACATTGTATAAAATAGTGCTATGCGCACTGTGACGCAGTTAACGACGTCCAAATATTCTTAATTTATGTTTTAATATATTAATATGCGTACGATTGCTTTATTACTATGATATGATTAAACAAATATACAATTATGATATGTTAATAATATATTAATTATTAACATGTCAAGAAGTATTAGTATAGTAACTTAGTTAAGTTATTTTTCATAGAATTTTAATAAAAGTTCTAACAGTAACAGTATTCTTTAAAAACACATCAATAAAATAATGTTTTTCTAACATTCTAACAATTAAAACCGACTTCCAAAGGAAAAAAGAAAAATAATAAAAAAGAGACTAAAAAGTATTAAATAATATTTATTCTTTAATAGTGCCTGTTTCAGAATTCGGTGAGGCATCAGTCTATTTCCGTACACAATCTTCATAATTTTTAAGTCGGTACCAGTCAAACATTTAAACTTAGACAAATCATGACATGTTGACACCGAATTCTGAAACAGGCACTATTAAAGAATAAATATTATTTAATACTTTTTAGTTTCTTTCTTAATATTTTTGTTTTTTCCTTTGAAAATCGGTTTTAATTTTTTGTTAAAAATAATTATTATATTATAATACGAGCACATATAAATAGTTTAAAAACAGAGACACCGTCAGAGTGAATAATAACTCCCACACCAGTTTCGGTGACGGTGGCCGATTTCATAGAAACCAGGCCTGTTACGCAGATAATTTTATAGTTGCCAAGTGTGTGCGCTACACAGGAGCACTCTGTCTTCCTTTACTCTTATAGCCCAGTGGGACGAACACGACTGGCGAGAGATCAGGCGCAGGACCGACTTTTACATATCCATCTAACGCATGGATCATCTTACTTGTCAGACAATCAGGTGATCAGCTTGCATTGTCCTAAACTAATTTGGAAATAACATGTTTCCAACGTGGGAATCGAACCCACGACTACGGAGGCGTGGGGTTGTACATAAGTACCAATTGTGAAAGAAGCAGCGCTGATAGACCAAATTTTCCATATGATTTATATTATGTGTGTACTTATACAAATTGTTGTAATCTGTAACTACCAGTCAAATCTTGCAATTGGTTCATTAAATATGTATTCTGTTTAATGCATTTACAGCTGTAAATTTTCCATATATCTTAAAATAAACTAAGAGCCAGAGTGTGAGATGTTTCCCCATACAAAAGTAAAAAAATGCGTGCTCTTATAATTGGGGTTGAGCTCATGAGAGGTTTTCTGGATTTGCGAAGAGAGTTTAAGCTAGTGTAATATTTTTACATGTCTCCGGTACATAATCCAACAAATTGTTTTCAGCTTTACACTCCTGGTCAAGTCATACAAAGTTACAAGCAGGGAACAGCGCGGGTTGGCGGGAAGTTCGTCTGCGTGCGTTGCCATGGATACTCGATTCGCAATAGCTGATGAGGAGTTGAGAGAATGCGGCAACGGTTGAGGAAGACGTATCCTCAGCAACCCTACCCTAGACGGGTTCCAGATATTCATAATAATAATAATAAATATTCTATCTAAATCTATTAACAAATTAGATACTAACTATCGAGTTTGAGACCGTCCACCCCGATTTCTTTTTATTTTTGTGTCAGTTAGTCCATTTATCGAGGAAGACAATTACGGGCTATACAACATCACGCTGCGACCAACAGGAGCCGAGCAGTAATCAAAAAATGTTGTTGAACCAGATAATTTATAAACTTTCTTTTCACGGACAAGAGCTATTAAATTGTTTATTTTTATTTCCTATATCTAAAAGTAAAGTTATATTAAGATTTTAACAACTGAGTGCAATTTAATAGACGTACGGACAGACATCCAGTCAGTTACAGGTCTTTAGTCCACCTCGGGCCATCACCGGCAACAAGATGTATTTTGGACTGATAACATGCAACATTACGACATACTCTATAGGTTTTATTCTCTACCGATCTTGTCCACCGCCCAAGTCGTCGCGGCTCTGTTGTGGGGTTGAGCAAAATTAAACTTTAGGTCTATGTCATACACTGGCGGAAATATTCTTATCGACGGTCGACGCAGACGTTCCCGTGTCCCGCCGAGAGATACGCATAATACAAAGCAATAATTTTGCACTTCATACAAACACTATAACACAATTATTTATTTATTTATTTAAACAACGTTGAAGTAGTTAAGATTAGTCGAGTTCGTCGCGGGCGGGCGACGTGTCCCCGTCGCGCGCGTGAGTCCTCATGTGGTAGTTGAGAGACTGTCGGAGGGCGAAGGTCCGGACGCACATCGGGCAGGGGTAGGGCTTCTCGCCGGTGTGCCGGCGGCGGTGCATCACCAGCTGAATCTTCTCTACGAAGCGGCGCGAGCACACCTCGCACACGTGCGGGCGCTCGCCCGTGTGCAGGCGCGCGTGCAGCACCAGCCGCCCGCGGTCCGCGAACCGCCGCCCGCACTGCCCGCACGCGTGCGGCTTCTCGCCCGTGTGCGTCCGCACGTGCAGCAGCAGCGAGCGCCGCACCGGGAACCGCCGGTCGCACGTGTCGCACGCGTACGGCCTCTCGCCGGTGTGCGTGCGCGCGTGCACCCGCAGGTGGCCGCTGCTCGCGAACCGTTTGGAGCACGTCTCGCACTCGAACGGCCTCTCGCCGGTGTGAGACCGCTCGTGGAGGGTCAGCTGGTACCGCTCGAAGAACTTCATGCCGCACGCGTCGCAGGCGTGGCTCTTCTCCTGCGTGTGCCTTCTCGTGTGTCTGTTGAGGTTCTTCCTGTCGGCGAAGGTCCGGCCGCACGTGTCGCAGGTCACCCTCGCCCCGGTGTGTACGGCGGCGTGGGCGAGCAGCTTGTCCCGGGTCAGGAACTTCCGCGGGCACGTCTCGCACGCGAACGTCGTATCTCGCGCGTGGTCGGTGGTCCTGTGCGACTTCCAGGCCTCCACGTCGGTGAACGTAGCCTCGCACAGCTGGCACGTGTAGTGTGTGTCCCCGCTGTGCGTCTTCATGTGGCGCACGAGATGGCCCTTTCGTGTGAACCGACCGTCGCACAATTCACAAGCGAATTTCTTCTCCCGAATTACTTGGTGTTCGTTTACTTTGATGGGTTCGTTATCTTCGGATACACGCTCAGTATTTGATTCCCTTTTAGGCTCGTTTCTGTCGAGTTCCTTCTCCTTTTTGAATGTATCTGCATCGAAATAAGTAAAATGTTAAGTTAATGACGTCATAAGGAAGGGAAAATGCTCGTTATATTTTGCCTATCCTGTATCCTATTGCTAAAGTTAATAAATTTCACATACCGAAGGGTAAGTCAAAAATTCCAAAAAATTTCTCACGCAATTAGTGGATGCCCCCTACCAAAGACTCGAATTCATAAACTTCCTTTTTTTCTTTTTTGAAGTCGGTTAACGTTTAACTTAGAAGGTATCGACTACCTATAGAAACATATTTAAGGATTTCATACATTGCCGGCTGCTGATTCAAAATTCTATAGAATGCCTTGGCAATGTATAAAATAAAAACTATTTCATACATTGCTTATGCATTTTTGGCTTTCTAAACATTGCCTAGGCATTGTAGTGAATACCTGATTATACACATTGCCGGTAACACACAATATATGCTATATTAAATACTATAATACACAATGTATGTAGTAATTCATATATGTATAATAAAATAGTTTATACCTTGTGGAGTATCCGGGAGCCACACTGATAGAACTCCGGGATCATTTTCTCTTTCAACCTCAGTCTTGACGTTGTTCAGGTCTACATCTAAATGTTCATCGTTATCTTCAAAATTGCCACCATAAAAGTCCGGTTCTACTTTAATTTCAACTTTCGCCAAATTCTTATCCTGTAAATCTTTGAAAACAAAAATCATTTATATTATACTATGTATACCAGCTGTATTTTTTTTATGATTTCTTTTTGAACCATCTTAGGAGTTCCTTTTAGCTTTAGATATCACATGCCGTGAAATTGTTCTTTAAGTTGGGGATTGGAATGGTGGAATTTTATATGTATTTAAGATTATAACAGTAACAGTTTTTTGGAATTTTAAGATTATAACAGTAACATAATAAAAAATAGTTTATTCAGGTAAGTGAAAATGTATATTATAAAAGTATCACCTTGCGGAGAATCCGGGGCCCACACTGATGGCACTCCGGGATCATTTTCTCTTTTAACCTCAGTCTTGATGTTGTGTAGGTTTACATCTAAATTGCTATCTTTATCTTCAGAATTATTGTCAAGGTAAAAGTCCGGTTCTACTTTAATTTCAACTTTCGTCAAATCCCTATCCTGTAAATCTATAATAAACAATACTCATTTGTATACCAGCTGTAAAACAACACTAATAAAATATGATTATTTTAGGATTTCTTAACGAATATTCTTAGGAGTCAAAACTCTTTTCATATTACATGTTAAATTGTTTCCTTAAATTGACATAATACAAGCAGCTTAAATCACAATTATGTCAACCAAAAAATACTTATAAGGTAGCTGTACCCCTGGGGTTACCCGCGTAAAAAGAAGCATAACATGTGCTAATCCAGTATATCTGCTAGCTCCATGCCAAATTTTATCGAAATCGGCCCAGCAGTCTAAGCGTGAAGAAGTAACAAACATACACAATCACAAAGTTTTGCATTTATAATATTAGTAGGAAGTAAAATAAAATAAGATAAGATTTTGTGTCCAGTAGGTTTGATATAATAACATCTGTTACTAGTCATTATACCTTTCATTGTTATTGTAAGTTTTTCCTGGTTTGTCATTGAGTAATATCTATAAGGACGACACTGCAAGACAATGGTATATCTCAAATGACATCATTCATTCTGGACCATTTGACATAATTGCCAGCCCGACAAAAAAAAAGTGATACTTGGATAGAATAGTTAGATCATTCTTATATTTGTTACTATTCAACCAAATCTGTGTGCCCAATAGTTACAGTGTGACATTAAAAAAATTGATTTTATCTGTACAATAATTAAACAAATGACGAACTTTAATACAAAATTTCAACCTCTATTACACCTCCTTAGGGGTAGAATTTTTAAAATTCCTTTCTTAGTCAATCAGTTTAAGCATGTGTTTTAAATTCTTTAAATTTTTTATCTGACTGACTGACTGATTAATCATGGCCTAGCTAAAACTGTTAAAGCTACAGCCATGAAATTTGGTAAGTAGACACCTGCAAAGAGATCAATTTTAAAAATGTTACCCCTAAGGGGGTTAAATAGAGGTTGTAATTTTGTATGAAAGTTTGTCATTTGTTCAGTTCAGTAAGTTCATTATTTCTTAAGTTAGAGAGATCATGTTTCTAAGTAGCTGATTTTAAAAAAATCTGTTTAAGCGTTTAATTAAATTTTATTTCTAGAGGGTGAAAGGGTTGAAAGTTTGTATGAAAATACTTCTTAATGCAAGTGAAGCCATGGGAAAAAGCTACTTTTAAATAATACCAAAAAAGTTCACCAATTAAGCAGTCCGTACTTTAAAGAAACATCAGTTAAAACATTTGCCAAATGAATCCACAAGAGTAATACAGGAATACAAGCTTGATGCCTATTTTTTCCAACCATCCCTAACAATAAGACATGTCCTCTACTAAACTTTTAACATCTGGTATCTCTTAAGAAAAATAATATGTTCTTGACAAAACTCAAAATCTTAGAATATAGGTACTTCCACTTGTGACACAGTGTTAGGGATGGTTGGTTGTGTTTGGTTGGTTAAAATGGACATGATTTGATAATGTATTGTAATAAATTATGTTTTGCATAGATTAACTTGACTAACTAATCTTATTAAGTTAACACTTACTTGTTGAATATTGATCTGGTTCCTGACTGATCAAGGCAAATGTTTTGTTAAGAGCCATTTAAATGTTACAAATTACTTTCCTTTAGGTAAAGATTTTTTTGTCCTGCTGTTCTGTCAAAGTTAGAATATTAATAATAAAATATCTCTCTGTTAAGTGTTACGGCTCATCCCCAAATTTATTCTTACTATCCAGTTTTCTATTGAAGTACTTTTGAGAGAGGTGTAGTATTAATTAAACGTATTCATAAACATATTCTTGGACATATTTTACAGATGATGATAAAAAAGTAACAAACCTTTTTAAGTTCAAAGCTCACGTTATTTTAATACCCATAAAATATTTTTACATCTGAATTTTTCACATGGCACTAACTTTTGGGTAGTATAGTAGAATTAGTTTGTTAACAAAACACAACGTAGTGATTATAATTTATCTTCTTTGCAAAACACTAAACATACCACATACGCCAAAACATACGCTATAAAAAATATTATTTTTTTAAACTGTCACTGTCATAACTCATAACATCATGTTCTATTTTTTTTATTTATTTTGGTCGTTAGCACTTAGCAAACTAATTCTTTCTTGGTCGTATTAATTCTAGGTCCTTCGTAAACTAATTCTTAGTCGTTAGTACCATTGGTTAATACGATTAAGGCTTGGTGGTCCTGTTTCCACATTGCTTAAGAGGGTTCCAGCATCTATGGTTTATTGGTTTCAGCGGCTCTAGCATAGCGACCGAGAAAGTGTTTCTTTCTACAGCAAGACAGACAACGTTGACGTTCAAGTGACGGATGCGCAAAGGAAATCTATAAGTTTATCCGAACCATCTGTCAGCATAGAATACAATTACTCTCGGAGTCTGTCAGTTAATCTATAATTTTGTATGTCTACTGATATTATGCTAGCCATGCAGCAGCGGCGTGAACAAACATCATGCAAACGTGACCTTTGCAAAAAGTCTGTCGCTCAAACAATTTTCGGATCGTTCCGCTAGACACGCGGCAGGCTGTAAAGCCAAGTTAAACAAAAAGTAACTGGCTGCTAGCGCTGAGGGTAATATTACACGAACCATTCGGTGCCACTTTTTACCATTTATCAACATATTACACAATTTTTCATAGATACATTTAAAATACCGAAACCAATACTGCATACAAATCGGATCAGGACTACCGATAGTTTATATTTCTAGCATTTAACAATAACTGGCGGTCAATGCGAAGCGTCGTCGGCAGGGCGTGCGACACCACATATTTGTACACAGAACAGAAGTAAATGTATATGTTAATCGCGTTTTCTTTACAAAAACTAATGATATCCCAGCAAAAATATAAATGTAAAAAGGGAAAGTCAAGTTTAAGATCTCTATTCTTTTTGCGGCCAAGTCCACAACCAGGATAGCTGGTTGTGTATTGTACTCGGCTTTCCTTTTTACATTTATGTTTTTGGTAGGATTTTCCATATTACGCCATGAACTAAAGGGTGCATCTGAAGAGAGTTTCAGATGGCGTGAACAAACATCACGCAAAGATTATGAAGCAGTATGAACAAAAAAAAAATAAAGTACTGCTCAAAAATTAATGGCACAGTTTTGTAACGGGCTTGAAAACCTTTAAGCTACAACATAATTTAGAGAAATATAAGCACGAACTATTTTTAATGGTTTTTCAAATTACGTACCTAATTAAGGGTAAACATTGATTAGTCGCGCGTTGACTATTTAATTTTATTATACTAGTTTACTTAATAGTAGCTGTAATTGTTGTGGTGAGAAAAATAATTTATTATTATTACTATAAAATATGTAAAACTTTATTCTTTGGTTGATTGTCCGTCAATCATGTATTGATGATTAATGAAATTTTGTAAGCAAATAAAGCATAAACTGATGTAGGGCCTTTTCCACCACTTACTAATAAAGTTTCTTAAGGCTATCCAGATTAGATTTTCCATACAAAATCGATAAAAAAAAGTTATTAATGTGACGAAAAATATTGGATACGTTTTTTATAATACGAAAAAAAGGGTTTACCCTATTACACCGCACTTATTTGGGTTTACTCTGAAAAACGACACAATGCATGTTTTTCTGCATGACCGTCTAGTGACCGCAAAATAGTGAAAAAGGCAATATAAAATGGGTATAGACAAGGATGACTTAAGATTTATGACTTATGACTATAGTCTATGATAACCTGAACGTCTGTTTACTTTTTATCTTTGCTTCACCGTCTTCCCTAGATGTAAAAAAGCATACCGAAGTATTATTTTAATAAGTTATAATGCTGTTTTCAAGTAGAAGTAAGTGGAATATAAGAAGGTGGATAATGTAATGTGGAGTGTAAAATACGATGTCAACAGGCTGTTGTATGTTGCAGGTAATAACACTAGTGGCCTGGAACGTTAACAGCAGAAATTTAATTTTATTTACGTCAATTTGGACCGCTGCACATTACTACCTGCTGAAGAATACCAAAAGTTCCGAATAAAGATATAAAATACGTAATAAGTAAAATCAATTCTTGTAAAAATGTAGAAGTTTGATCAAGAAAGTCAATCGTGATATTGTGATGATAGATGTGTTTCATATACTTGAATTAAAAGATAATGCCAAAATAATGAAATAAAATAGCTGCTAGTACGTGGGCAAAAACATTCTGAAATTATCATTGCGAAATTGGCCGCCGCCTGCAAGTTCCTGTAAGAAGACTAAGAAAATTTTGTCAAAGCATTCGTATTATTAACATTAAATATTACGAACGACAGTCTCCTTATTTACCCTGAATCATGTAGTTGTGTGCCAATGTAGTTTGACATAAGTCAAAGTAACTTTGACAGCCGTCAAAGTGACTTTGATGCCTAAGATAGGTTCTACCGAGGCTCATAACCTAATGATCGAAATACAGACGAATCTACGCATTTTTTTTTAACCTCTAACCTAACCTTTCATAAATTAATATAAGTTTGTTAAAGCAATAATAATTGTACCTAACCTAACTTCGCCTAAACTCACACCGTCCAACCTTCGTTTAAACCAACTCCGTTTAATCTAACTCCGTTCAACCTAACTCCGTTCAGCCTAACTCCGATCAACCTAACTCCGATCAACCTAACTCCGATCAACCTAACTCCGATCAACCTAACTCCGATCAACCTAACTCCGATCAACC
>JAOTAV010081629.1:0-12389 GCA_026546445.1 Cyclargus thomasi | reverse complement strand
TGGTATCCACTCAGGTAGTGACCACGGAGCAGTCCCTGATTTTCAGTGGACCCAGACTGTCAGACGAGTGACAGACTACACAAGTCTCCAGTTCTACTGTAATAAATACATATAATTTTTATAAAAATATAATATAACATAAGGTAATTCTAATTTTAAATTACATTTAGTATGGCACGTCTTAAATTATATATAAATACGAGTATGATACATAAACATAACTACATAATAGAATAGTAACACGGCTTCGCCGCGCTGTCAGCAAAACATGCACCGCGCTGCGTCGCCGCGCTATACACCACAAACATAGATTAGATAAGTATTATAATAATAAATAAGGTAATAAATAGGTACGTATTGCATTCAGCGCGTAGGGCTTGCGCTGCGCGCTAGTCTCTTCCGAGCTTCGTGTTTTAGTTATTGTGTTATCACAATATCATTCTTATGAATAATGATACTAAGTCGATGGCGTGCATTGAATGGGTAAGTGTAATAAGACTACAATAAACAATAAGAATTTACAGTAAATATTAATGATAATAATTCGTCCACATAATCGACATGAATATTATCATATTGTGTTTTTTTTAGTTTTAGGCATACAAGGCAGGTCGTAAGGCAGTTATGTACCATCACAGAAATTGATTTATAGCCAGTTGATGAACCTACGTAATTAGGTACGAGCACATCAATTCAATGTGAGCAGCGCTGAAAACGAACAATTTTTTTTTTATTTGTATAGAGAAAACTGATCACCTGAGCGCTTGCCCATACAAAACACAAAAAATGTTGTTCGCTTTCAGCGCCACTACTTTCACAGTGAACTCTATATAAGGGTCTGTTACAAACCCTAAAGAATTATTACTTACTTTTGTTACAACCTGTGTAAATGCAAAAGAATATGAATGAAAAAGTTACGATTGATATAGAAACTGTTTTAAATCTATGTTTATGAAAGTAAACTTAATATCAAACAAGGTAGAGATCGTACGTAAATAATAAAATTAAAAATTCCATACATATGTCATTCCATTGTAAGCAATTGTCTCTTTCTCAGAAAGGAGGAAGTGGGGAACAAGTGGTCCCTTATAAAAGCGGGACCGCTTAAAAAAAACAACACATAAAAATATAGAAATCATTTATTAACGTCACAGACAATAAATTCTCTTTTATCACAAACAAGCCCTGACTTGGTAAGAGGCAGAAGAAAGAGGAACGCAGATTTTTGTGCAGAATTTGGGAGATTTATATTTTTTTTTCTACTAATGGCCTGTTTCGCCACTTCCTGATAAGATCCGTATAGGCTATCCACAGCTTATCTGTCAGATAAAGTATGGAGAATCTGTCAAATAAGTTGTAGATAGACTATCCGACACTTATCAGAAGAGGTGAAATTAGCCCTTAAACTTCGAAATAAAGTTTTATGAGCGTAACAACGTCAAAGTTCATTTTCACCTTCACACAGACAATAATATTATTCATAATTGATATAAAACTTAACATAGTGGATGGATATTTTACCTAAATACGACTTAATTGAAAATAACTCTAGGAACCACCATTTTTAGACTACCTAAAATGATCCTAAGTACCTAGGTACATTTTCTAGATTTGCTAGATGCTACTTTGCTCCTAATTCGTTTCTATAACATATTTTTACAGAACTTAGTGCATTTTCCTTTGTGTAATGAAATATTTTACAGACATTTTACAGTACAAAAATATGAACACATCATTTTCATTTTATCCACATCCACATTAATTTAATTCATTACAGCAAAAATATTAAATTACAGATTCATTCCATTCAGCCTTAAAGTTAAAAATAAAATATTTTTAAAGCGAGATGTATGATATTCCCGTCTCCCTTTACGAACAATTTATTAATTTAACAAATAATGATATCTAGTTAGTTGCCTTGGGAATAAAAAAATAAAAGAGTATTTTTTTTATGAAAGTTTGATTAAAAAGCTAAGTATATTGATTTTCGGTCAAATAATTACGATATCAATTTAAAATTTTATTTTTAAAATTGCCCTTTTTATCTGTATATCACGTGATCCGAATCGCTGTCCGCCATGTCTGTGACGTCACTAAATTGAAAACAAGCAACGACGAACGTGGTGTAAATGTTGTAAATTGAAAATGTTCGTATTTTTAATTTATTTATTATTAAATTCGGAAACAGGTTTTTAAAATCATAGATTGATTTTTAAAAAATCTTTTAAATTTTATGAATGTAATGAAAATAAAAGTAGTTGTTTTTTTGCGATTAGTGACGTCACATACATCCCATCATGGTGGACAGCGTTTTCGCGGCATTTAAAATTACGTAAATTTTAAAGTTGTCTTATGACTGTTTAGCGAGGTTATTTTGAAAAAAAATCACTGAAAAGTTGCTACGTTAAGAAATAAATTTATAATACTTTTGCAAAAAGAGTCAAATACCCTATTCTTAAATTGGGCCCATATAAGAATTACTTTTAAGGATATTCAAATTCAAAATACTTAAAACATTTTTAACACAGATCTAATTTAAGACTTTCCGGCTTTTATGTTTAAAGAAACCATTTAATATCACAATAAAAAAGCTTTGGTGGTTTTCCAAATTAACACAGTACCCGACCCGATTAGCAAAAATTTACGCAAAATCCTTCTTTATGAACTAAGCTTTTCATTTATTTTAATTGGTCTAGTAACCTGTAGCCACCACGGCTCTGTAATGGCGCAGAACAAAATGAAACATAGCCTATTCCTGTCGTAAAGTGGCATTTTAGTTGAAATTTGCGTCGGTCGCAGTCGCGAGCCGCGAGTATCGGATTGCTTTCAGCCTTATTATCTTAAAAGAACAAACCTTCAAGAGAGCGTATTCCATCTTGAAACGCGGGCAACGTCAGGTGCGTTGCTATTCCGACTGGGCGAGTGTTCATGGACGACCGTAGTTGATTTTTGACCCGTTTGCTCGTCTGACCCTCAATCTTATATATAAATCTAGCGGACCCGACAGACTGTTGTCCTGCCGGGCTAATTTGTGTATCTAAACTTTTTTCTAAATCTAAAATTTTCAAGTCCCCTTGAACACACACAAAAAATTTCAGAAAAATGTGTCAGAACAACATTTGCCAGGTCAGCTAAGTAAAAAAAATACAACTAATTTTCACACCGCTAGTAAAGCTTCATCTCTTCTCTCCTGCCCCCCTAGTAGCGGGGCTCGCAGGTGACGTCACAGGTAGATTTGAGCTCGAGGAAGAAGGGCCCCTCCTGGCCAGGGTAGAATGTGGAAGGCGTGATGATATACCGCCCCGCCGGCAGATTCCTTAGCTCTAGGACTACAAAGCCGGATCTGGTGAAAAAAATCAATAAAATATCAATTAATATTTTAAACAGGTATAAAAATGCCTACCGCCCGTTAGAACGAAAAGAACCGACGTTAAAACTCGAATGGGGTCAAAATTAAGAAAAAATATTTTTTTAACCAAATAGTGTCGGTTTTTAAAAAACAAAGAACATCCGCACATAAATCACTAATCGTTTAGGACGCAGATCATGGACATACGCACGCACGAATGCACGCGGCGAATAAATGTACACACGCACGCACACGCACAAGTACGCACGCATGCACGCACACGGACACTTTACGTCGGGGGTTAAGTTATCAACATTTCTACTCACCGGTAAGGCCCCGAGGACTCCCTTAAAAACGGCGCCGTGACGCTGGGATCATCGAGCGACTCAACCCTCGCGTCCACACCTATCTGGTACTGTTTAGGCCCCTTCAGCTGGCAGACGAGATGGCAGGGACCCCGGGCCTCGGGCACTCGTATAATGTATTTCGGGTTATTGGGGTAAGTTGCGCGGTGGTTCTCACAACCGCCCGCCGTGCGACCCGACCATTCGCCTTTTATCTGGAGTTAAAGAGTTATTATGGTCAAAACGGAAGTTTTTATGGTATAATGTTGAATATTGTGATACGTCTTTTCTTGGGTAAGATGACAAGTGTATATATTTGTTAAAGTATCGAAATATTACGTTAGATAGCGCTAGAAGGCTCATTTTCAACTAAAGTAGCATATTTATGTCACAACCAGCGTTCGTTAGATTTAACACCGCTCTAAAAGAAACTGTTATTATCATTACTGTCATCTGGAAAAATTTCAAGTGTCTATGCCAAAAATCAAGCCATTTGGTTACTTTATTAGGGCGTGGAGGAAGGACATACAAACAAATAAATAAACACGCTTTCCGATTTATAATATTAATAAGAAGGGTGGTGATCGTGTGAGTCTTTTTGTACTGCGACACTACGAGTGGTCCGCCAGTGAACTTGCACGTCGCGTACGCTCGCAACGTGTAATGAAATCTTCTCGTACTGCTACAGCGCGGACCACCGACTCATGGCCGACGTAAACTTATTCTTATATGTCTCGAAATGTAAATAACTTACAACTTTAGTATACGGGAACGGTTCTATCTTGGCCATGGCGAACTTGCACGTCGCGTACGCTCGCAGCGTGTAATGTATCGTCCGAGTCTTCTCGTACTGCGACACCACGAGCGTGTAGCGGTCCGCCGAGTTGTCGCCGACGTAGATCTTGCACAGGTAGTGGGGGCTGTTGATACGTATACCGTCTATGTAGGGGGGCGGGTCAACTGGAATTAAAAACATACGCTATATTATAGGGGGTAACAAAACAGGGTGATGATACTTCAGGGTGTATTTTTCATATTTATTTCACCGTAAACGTTGCAGAACTGAATGTGATTTTCTTTTGATTTGTACGAGTGCCACTAGCTAAATTATATAGTTCAAATTTACTACTGAATTGTCTCTCATGACATAACTGCGTGAAGGTAAGTTTTATTACTTACCTTCACGCAGATATGTCACAGTTACAATATTAATAAATTATTAATGCAGATAATATCTGCATTAATAATTTATTTTTAAAAGAAACCTAACTAATTCTCTCCGTCTACGATTGCATCCTATTATTTTAATTGAGCTGCATGATACATTTTTATCGATATATTTTATCTCATTGTCCCATCTCTATCATTAGTTCCCTTCCCGACCACCGTTGCCATCAGCGCCAAAATGGCGCAAATCAAATCTCCTTACCACGGCAAGGGTTTTCGTCAGTCCAGCGCATTTATATAGAGGTCGGTGGGCCTAACTGTATAGTCCATTATCAAACTCTAGTCTATACGTACATGGATAATATATCCGTCGTCCGCTCTTGTACACGAGTAGCGTGATATACTCGCGGTTGTCCTTGAAGTCCTCTATGTCGGTGATGTGTCGTGTGAGTAATAACCAAACTTCCCCCTTCTCTTGTACGTGAAGTGTAAACTGCGGGTTCTCGCTTATGTTGAACTCATCTTTCACAGGGCCATTGCCGGCGTCCCATTTTCTGTAAGAGATGTTGTGGTTAAATAGCTGGTATTCGTTGGTAAGGGAACATCCATAAAATACGTGACAAGAATTTCACTATTTTTACACACCCCCCTCCCCATGTCACAGGTAGTCACATTTCTGAGAAATAATTAAGAGAAACGTGTTTACAAATAATCTGTTTACAATATAATGTATTTTACTGGGTAATGAAAGTTCTGTCAAACACGTTCATGTTCGCAAAAATACGACTTGTAGGAACATTTTTCTTAAAATTCGTCTGTAATCCGTATAATCGTGAATCCGTATAACTCAGGTCCGGATATTCGAGTTCCTAGTAATTAATTGAACTATAGGCAGTAAAAAAGGGACGCATAATCTTACTCACACAATAACTGAAGACAAGTGGAAGAAGCGATAACTAAGATTTTGCAACCTTCGAGTATATGCAAAATTTTTAAAAGGTAAATTACAAATTTTTTCTATAAAAATTTGTAATTTACCTCATTTATTATCTAGCTAATGAATCCAGCTATACACCAAACCCATATTAGTTTAATTTCAGATAATTTTTCGGGTCCAAGAGTGTCCATAAACGTAAAAATAAGGGAGTTTTAAAAATGTTACTTATCTTCTTCTTCCACCTATGTCTTCAATTATAATGAAAACATTAGTATATCAAAATACGTAAAGTTGAATATCTCCAGTGGCACTTATTTTTACAAATTAAATACTTACTATTATTTAAAACTCATGGTGAGTTTGAAATAATAGTAAGTATTTAATTTGTAAATCTTTGGTAACTCCATAGACCAATTATATTATAGACTTACAGATCCATACAAAATTTCGTTCACGGGAGAAATCTATTAGGTCTAGATGGCGCTAGTCACGATGCTGGCTAAATTCGGAAGTATAATACAACAAACTAGACATTTAACATCGAACGGAGTAACCTTAAAACGAGAAAAAACATTTTTCTGCATGTTTACAACATCATATAAACACTATATATTAATAATGAAAGATTTTCTAAAAAATACTTTAAAACCAATCCTTACAGCCAGTTTTAAGCAACAACTGGTAGATGGCGTCATTATAATTTACATAGTAACTTGCATATTCGACACAAAATAGCGCGAAATAAGTATTTTTGCGGAAATAGCAAGTCATTTTATTATTATTATTATTATTATTATATAAAAATACATCAATAAATATTGTTAAAGAACTAAAAACTTAGGAGATCTGCAAAATTTAATAAATGCCATTCTCTGTAAAATTATTCAGCGACATCAAGGATTCGGAGTAATTTTAAGGGAATAATTTTTTTGTATCTGAGTTTGCAACGAGTTTTAACCGTAGTCTACGAGATGGCACGTTTCACACTCAATTTTTACATTGGCATATTTGATACCCTTAGTGACATCTATCGGTCAGATGTGAACTAAAAAATATGGACACGCAGATTTGTATGGGATCCGCTACTCTTGGTATAATTCCTCTATGGTAACTCTAATAAAACACTCACTGGTGTATGCAATACGTGAAGTTGAATATCTCCGGGTTCCAGTTCAAGTAGAAGACGTCAAAGAACTTCAGTATACTGGCATAATCTATCCAGAATACGCCGTTGTCGTACTGAGCGGCGGAGTCTGGGTCGTATGCCAGAGCGTGACGCAGTTCGGCCGTCCAGTGTACGCTGTCTAGTTCGCTGAAGTTACCCCGCCATCGCACGTGAGACCAGGGGTTCTTGAGTTTTAGCAGTTTGACGCCCTGTAACAGATATTTAGGGCTTCACTTCCTGATAAGTGTCAGATAGGATATACGCAACTCATATGACAGATGAAGTACGGAAAATCTGTCAAATAAGTTGTGGTTAACCTATCCTAAACTTATTATAAAGAAGTGGTAAAATTAAAGTGAAATGTGTCTTTAACGGTCGCATTTAGAGACAACTCCGGACCAGGTTCGGTGACCGGTGGAAGCGTGTACCAGTGAGACATTTTCCGATCTCAAGTTCATAATACGGATGCTCATTGCCGCGGGAGAGCCATGCTTTGGCATGAATGGACCGGCTCGACTGAAGTAATACCACAGACTCACAGAAAACTGGTATGAAACGGCATTTTGCTGCGTTTCGTTTAGTAAGTGAGTTAACTGGTGGCCCAACTTTCCTAATCCCCCTTCTCCCCTATAAAGGCCGGCAACGCACTTGTGACTGCTTTGATGTTACGCGTATCCATGGGCGACAGTGGCTTTTCATCAGGTAATCCGTCTGCTCGCTTGCCCCCTAAATATCACAAAAAACAGAAGTCTGTAGTATTTAATTTTAAGGCTCGGCACTACACTGCGCGGGAGCATGTTCGCGAACACGGCTTCCACGTCAGACATACACCTTTTAGAGCAGTCTATAGGTCAGTACTCACGTTAACCAACTGCACGTCTAG
This sequence comes from Cyclargus thomasi, assembly GCA_026546445.1. NCBI lineage: Eukaryota > Metazoa > Arthropoda > Insecta > Lepidoptera > Lycaenidae > Cyclargus > Cyclargus thomasi. Next base: position 4,544 of record JAOTAV010081629.1, on the reverse strand, counting down.
CACGGCGTACGCGTGGCTCGGTACAAGACCAGCGCGCTCGGCGAGCGGCTCATCGAGCGGTCCCGTCGCAGCCGTGGCGAGCACGTGACCGCGCGCGAGCCGAGCGCGCATGTTCGCGAACACGGCCTCCGCGTCGAACGTGGCCTCGTCTGGCCGTAATGCAACGCGCTCGGGAATCCAACCGGTCAGGGCGTGGAGGTCTATGTTCTGAAAAATATAAAATGAAAAATATATTTATTTAGGGTGAATTTTGTTTTTTTTTCTCAATATCGAGACTATAGGATCGAGAATATAGCTTAGGAAAATTAAACATTTAACCTGGGCATAACTCGCATTGAGCTGAAAATTTCTAGATGTCATATAGAAACCTCAAAATAATAAATCAATGTTTATTGTGCTATAACTTTTATTCAACGTCAAATGTAGGAAAATTTGGTTCCCATGGGAGATTATTAAAACTCCTTCCAAAAATTCGAGCCCTCCACGGAATAAGAGCGTGAGAAAGAAAAAATTATCTGTTTTAGGTATGTATCCCTATGGTATCTTAGCGGCGTGCACAGCATTTCTCAAGGTACACAGGAGGCAGGACAAAATCTGTCCGGTCCGCTATTATTAACGATACGAGTGCAAATATTTTTATTTTCATAAATACCAGTTCATACTAATGGAAACAGAAATCACCAAATTAATATGTATGCGGAAAAACGCTAGCGCGATCTAGAGCGCTGACAGTGACATCTATTAGGCGAGAATCACAACTTCCGAATACTTCGCCCCAAATTATGTCGCAAGACCTCGCCATAGTCACGGCCTATGCGTGTGTGTGTGTCGCGATCATTTGACGAACACTAAAATAACTTCACACACATGCAACAAAGGCATGCATGAGAACAGCAGTCCTTTTCTGAAATACTGAAAACGTCACACGACAGAAAGGGAAAGCGAATGTAAAATATTTAAACATTGTTTAAATATTTTTGTGAGTAACGGTTCATTTTTTAGTCTCAAGATTACTTTAGATAACTAAGATAACTTTAGTTTCAAGATTAACATACACAACCTTTTTATGACTAGACAGATGACTACGCCTATCGCGCGGTTTAATTATTATCTCCAATAGTTTAATTACTTACACTATTTGACCCCGGGAAGTCATATCCACCCATAACTTTCATATAGGCCTTCTCCAACATCGACACCCAGAACTCGTTCTTGTTACTGGAGTACGAGCACAACAGCCGTCCGTATTTACTATAAGGCAGTCTATCATCTATTATTACCTGAAAACATTTTTTTAATGTTATAGAGTAACATAAAAATATTACGGATTGTTTTTTTTAATTCCAAAGGCGTATTAAGGCCCTGACGTCCCTTGACAATCTATTTCGACTCCTCGCATTAGAGTACCGTCCCCAATACAATGCTGCTCATAAATTGAACGATGTAATTGAAGTGGGTGCTACAAATTTGATTTTATCATATTAACATTATAAATGTGAAACTGTGTTTGGATGATCGCCAAACACATGGAAATTACTTCAACGGGCTTGACACAAATAATAAGAGAAAAAGTTTATACCATCAAAGAAATGTATTGTTTTGAAGATGGCAGAGATTATGTTATTAGGATTTGCCAAACCTATGTTATTTATGATATTGTCTGCTGGGCTTGTCATACACGACATAACTACCTAGGTTGGCAATAGAGCTATGACTCTACTTCTCTGATAGTACTTGACAATAGTATATGTAATAGTTTGTAAACATTCATACCTTCCTTCTTACTCCATTTAAATGTAACTTAACCATATACTTTCCAAACGGATTATACACTGGGTCCTTGTTTTTATTCTTTGGATATATGATTGAGGTTATAATTTTCTTTTTAAATCTCTTCTCGTACAGTGCACTTACAGCTAGAGAGGCCACAAAGGAACAGTCCGATACTATCTGAAAATAATTTTATATATGTATTTCCGAAAGCTTTGGAATTTCTAAATTGTTTTCTTCCAACATCAAATGATAGACGTAGCTACATTGCGCCAAAATTGATTATCGCGTGGGAACCGTACATTTTTTCGGGATAAAATATGTCCCATGTCTTTCTCTGTAACACAGCAAAACTGGTTCAGCGGCTTGAGCGTGAAGAGGTAACAGACAGACTGACAGACACACTTTCAAATTTTTTATTGATATTATTATTAAATGGGAAAGTGTGTAAGTAAAGTGTAAGTAAATAGTGTGTGGATTAATGTATGGAAGTAAGAGTACACTTACAGTCTGTTTAATACTGTAACAATCCACATGGTCTCCAACAATCATTTTTGGATCAGCAGACACTTCATGTGGTCTCACCCATCTATCAAACTCTCTCTCCTGTTTTGATGACAATTTCAATTCACTAGCTCTGTCCTCGAAAGGTATTGCATACTGAAACTTTTCCGATAAGTCCACATCCATAAATGGTAGGAAACAGTTGTGGTTGATTTTTGATGTTTCTCTTAAAACTACTTTCTCCTCTTCCGTGTAGGCTTGTTTTCCGCTGACTTTGAGGTGCACACTCTGTTCCCGTTGTAGCTGAGCTCTGCTTGGTGAGATTGCTGTGGCAAAAGGCTTAGTTGAGATACTGTTTATAGAAGAGAACTATAAATATTTAGTAGATTGACATTGAAAACCTACTAAACAACATTTTTGGGGGTCCAAAAATATAAAAATGATACAAATTAACTCATTACCTGGCTTTTTAGTTTCATTTATTGATAAGGCACCTATTTTGTCAATACCCTTTATTTTCTCAGCTCTCTCTAAAGCTTGTGAGGCTAATCCATTAAGTTTCGATTTTACTTCTGAATTTGGATTACTCTTCTGTAAAATAGGTGTGTGATAACATCCATTTAATACATATTATCATATCACTTTGTTACTTGATTATATTATCATCATAGAAAAAAATTTTTTTGAAATGTAAAAAAAATAAATGTTGTCCATGTCCATTACCAAATGAATATTTTGTTAGGTATGGTAAGATTCTCATCATTAAAAAATAAACTATATACCTACAGCTGCTATTAGAGCCAGCTCAACAGCATTGGTGTAATACTGGAGAGCAATATCTTTAAGGCCGGCCTCATCTGCATCTAGGGCCTGCTGCATCAAGAAGTAACACTTCTGCATGCTCCGCTCACTTTCTGCTTGCTGCGCCACATCTGTAAAGGGTTCATAGATAATAATAATAATTGTAACCTCTTACTTTACTATAGTATATTGATAAATTTGATTCTTTCAAAAGTAATTAAAAAATTACTGCTCTTTTTTAAAATTATTTATTCACTGCTAAGAATAGAAAAATTATTAATATTATTGTTACAAGTTTTGAATGGGCCACCTACAACTGGATCTGTTCAAAAGTAAACACTGTTACAGTATCTGGCAGTAACTTTTCCGCATCAACCTTTGGAAAGAGGCAGTTGACATTTTACAATATACAAATGAGGTTAAGAAATCCTGCCCACGCTTTATTATGTCAAGTGCAATCATAGTTAACTGTTGAGATCATATTCAATATTGATCTGATTTGATAATTGGAATGGAAAGAATTATTATTAAGATGCAAGATTACACATAAATAACAAATGAGATGTTAATATGTATCCTAATTCTGTACTTTTATAAGGCACAATGGAATAGTTGGCTGACGTTTTGGTAAAAAAAAGAGCCAATATTTAACTATGTGCTGGTGGATGACTCATCCCATGGTTTAGTTAAGGTCTATTTTTTTCAACCTAAAAATACCTATAGCTTTTACCTTTTTGTTCCTGCAACAGTATAGCTCTCTCCAAGTATTCTCTGACTTTATTAACCACTTCCATTCGCCGTTCTGGCGGTACTGAATCTCTAATTCTGTCCAGCAATCTTGCCGCCGTTCTATAGCATTCCACTGCTTTGTCGGTTTGTCCTGTCTCATCAAATCTTACTGCGAGGGATGCCGCTTCCGTAGCATTTTCAAACGCACTCATATTATGTGCTACTTATTTGATAAGTTAAAAATATAATATGCAATTGAATTATAAACAGTGCAATTTTGTGATGATTTGCTTTGAATTTAAATGTCATTGTCAATGTCACTCAATACATTTACAGTTGTTTTTTTTATGCCGCTACGGCCTTTGAATAAGTATCCGGGCTACGGCTAATCATCGATTATCATTCTAAATTTTGAAGTCGGTACCAGTCAAAAATTTAAATTTAGACAAATCATAACAAGTTAGTTGGTACCGACTTTAAAATAATGAAGATTGTGTACGGAAATAGGCTAATGCCTCACCAAATTCTGAAACAGGCACTATTAAAGAACAAATTTTATTTTATACTATTTAGTTTATTTTTTATTATTTTTATTTTTTCCTTTGGAAGTCGGTTTGAATTTTTTGTTAAAAATAATTTGTGAGGTAAGTTAAAAAGGCGATGTAGAGTTATGGCGGGGATTTCAGAGAGTGACGTTGTGAATTTTGTATTTTTTGTTAAATTTGTGTTATTTCGGTTTT
>JAOTAV010081618.1:0-12391 GCA_026546445.1 Cyclargus thomasi | reverse complement strand
TATCTACAAAATCTCAATTTTACAGGAGAGGAAAAAAACTTAATATAAATTTAATATTATAGTTATGGATTATTTATATACGCAATATTCTTATAAAATACTACACTTTATTACTAGTCACCACATTTTTATTAGAAATAACGAGAAGAACAATATTTTGTTTAGTAGATCTAAACAAAAAACCAATAATCGAAAAAAAGTAGATTGCAGTATTTGGTTCTTAACCGTCGATGTGTATCTTTTACAAGGTCTGCCTTTTTCACGAAGTTTCGTTAGTTACGTATGTGTTAGTTATGTATGTGTAATGTCTATACAAAACCATTACCCCGATATGTATAAACATGAATAACCTTGTCCCATGTACTTTATGATTCGATAAAACACTTACAACATAAGGAAATAAATTTGCTTTATACCGGAGAAAGTCATATTCCCCTCACAATAAACGATGGAACGGAATTTCCGGCCACATGTAAGTCTATTCTATACATGTAATAAAAAGTGAAGTTGGTGTGTCTGTGCAATTAATATTTTTACAAACTAATTAATGTGGGGGGCTTAGTAACAGTAATAGAACACAAATCGACAAAAAAAGTTATCTGTTTGTCTGTTTATCTGTTTATACACGTTAATCTCCAAAACTACTGAACGGATTCTAATATTTTTTTTTATTTAATAGTTATTACATCTAGGCAACACATAGGACATTTTTGTCTCGTAAATACACAAATTATATATATTAATATACAAATTTTCGCACAACGAAGTTGCGAGTATCGACTAGTTTTTCAATTTTTTTTTAATAATAATTTATTTTTAATATTTTTTTTTTTCATTCGTTTAAATGCACAAAACCCATTAAAATCCAAAAGTATGGAGATACTTTAAGTACCGGGGAAAGACATGATACTTGTTATCCCGGAAAAATGTATGGTTCCTACACCTTAAGCGAATTTTGGTGCGACGGAGTTCCCCGTATCGTCTAGAAGAATATCTATGTATACATATAATAAAATAGTAAAATTCGAGTGTCTGTACATTTAATATTTTATAAAATAATCAATGTGTTGTGCTAAGAAACAGTAATAGAAAATATATCGATAAAAAAGTTGCCCGTTTGTCTGTTTGTACGCACTAGTCTCAGAAACTACTGGAAGGATTTGAACATTTTTTTTTGTTTAATAGGTCTGGGCAACATATAGGATACTTTTTATCCCGGGACAATGCACGGTTCCCGTGTGATATTTCGTTTGACGACCTCAGTGCCTAAGTTGGTAAGCGCGTCGGTAGCTTAAGCCGGGGGTCGCGGGTTCGAATCCCGCAGACGTAGCAAAAAGTTTTTTAATGTTCCTGGGTCTTGGATGTGTAATTAATATGTGTATCATATAATAAAAATCTTATATATGTGTATAGTATAAAAGTATTAAAATATATTTCCGTTGTCTGGTACCTGTAACACAAGTCCCTCGGGTACTTAGCACGGAGCCAGATTGACGTGGTTACAAGCACCAACTAGTATAAAATAAGAATATTAGATCTAAACTGCAACGTAAGAAACAACGTAAAAATATCAAAATGTTATACAAGACACAAACATCGCACACTTGTTGATATCAAAATACAAATATTTGAGCGTTATTTGTTCTGCTCATAAGATGCTGAGTTAATATTCTATGAACGTCTTTCACGTACATAATTGAAACAGGTTAATGGCTGTATTTATTACGATTATCAATACCCAGTTATAACAATGGCCAGTATTGACGGAATGCAATTAGTTAGGGCTACTGTCAGTACAAAAGCTGTCTAAACAATCGCCTGTATTGTCTACAAATACAGGAATTATTGTCGAACCTTTGTCCCGGGCCGGCGTTCCCGACCCGGGTGCTCGTTATCAGTGAGTTTTCATTCTTTTCGTTTGTGAGTGGCGAGTTCGCTGTCCATTTTCTCTGGGCTCCATTCATACTGGTATTTACTTGTATGCTAATTTATACATCTATTTCTCTTTTAGATTGGATGTTTGTCTGTGGTATTCTAATAACTATATGAAAATATATAATAATAATATACGGCAAATACGTCAAAATATTTTTTAAATTTTTTTGCAGTTTTGCTCGTGTTAAGAAGCATTATTAAAAATGCTTTTGTTTTATTTCTTTATTGATGACCTTTGTGGCGCAGTGGTTGAGCACCTTGGTAGCACACGCCGGGGTCGCGGGTTCAAATCCCGCCGACGTAACAATAAAAGTTTTTCAAAGTTTCTGGGTATAGTAAAAATCTTAAATATGTGTATAGTATAAAAGTATTAAAAATATTTCGGTTGTCGGGTACCCGTAACACAAGTCCTTCAATACTTACCACGGGGCCAGACTGACGTGTTGTGAAGCGTTCATAGATAGTATTATTTATTTATTTATATTTTACTTCAGTTAGGGGTAGAGTTTATCAAAATCATTTCTCACGGAATACGCCTTAACATCTATCTGCATGCCAAATTTAAATCCGATTCGTTTATGCTGTTCCTCGATGTATGTCTATGTCAGTCAGTCAACCTTTTAGTTTTATATAATTATATAGATTATAGATTATTTGTATTTGTTGTTATAGCCGCAAGAGAAATACATATTCTGTGAAAGTTTAATTTCTCTAGCTATTACCGTTCTTGAGATACAGCCTGGAGACAGACAGACTGACAGCCGGACAGATGGACAGACATCATAGTAATATGGACCATATTTACGTTTACCCTTTAGGTACCGAGCCCTAAAAAGTGAGTTAGATGTACCTAATATTTAAATACGTAATATTTTGTAGAAAGTTTTACGAATGAAGAAACTCTTATAGAATAATGTTCTTATAAGCTTAGCAATAGTAATATCAAGTTTTCGAATAAAATTAAGCCGAGATTTACTTTGGCAATGAAAAGACGATTTCAGACGCCCAAGTAGTAATTCATGGGCTTACACAATAAACAAATTCGACTCGCTTCAGATAATTAAAGAAAGGAATCCCAATTTGGGCGCTTATCTTCGAGCTCTGTTAAAATTGAGATTTAAGGCAATAATAATTCTTTGGATACTTCTCGGAAGCCCAGACTAGTTAACTCGAATAAAACTTCCAAGTTAATTATTTGAATATTTCAAATCTTAAATGTTTAATCTTGGCTCGTTTGGAATACTCGTTTGTAACATGTTTAGTTCGTAATATGTTTCATGTTGGGTTTCACTTTTTACCGGACTGCGCCAAAAGTAGCAAAATGTTTTACAGAGACATTTTTATGTTTAGTTGAACGGATTACAATATTAACTTTAGTTTGAAAGAGAGCGGTCATAATACGCGAGGCTAGTTTTTCAGGCTACGATAGAAAGCTATTCTTAACAGGCTAACGAGCGAGTACTTCCTGCAGACAAAAATAGCTTAATTTCTAACTAGTTTATTAACTTAGAAATAAAGTTAGTTTCGTCTGCGAGAAGCCAGAAGTACTAGCTTGCTTGCCGAGCATTAAGTGTAGCACATATCAAAATATTATTGGGTTTTTTACTTTACTAATTTATGTTAAATTGTTTTCAATTGTCAATTTAATCAATTTTATTAAGTTTTAAAACTTTATAAAATTACATGTCGGTCCTGTAAGTAAAACATGTCATGCGTACAATATTTATAGCTTAAGACAAACAACTGTTTAATATATAAAATTCTCATGTCACAGTTTTCGTTGCCCTACTCCTCCGTAACGGCTTGACCGATTGTGATGAAATTTTTGTGCTTATCCGGTACCTATGAGAATCGGCCAACATCTATTTTTCATCCCCCTAAAGGTTAGGGGTAGTAGGTCCCTAATTTTTTTTTGGATCAGCTAGTCTACTTATAGTAAGTAATGACTCACAGCCACGAATATCTGTTTTGCTTCAATTGAATTATAAATATTGATTTTTTAAAATCACAGCAAGATAAAATTGTTTTGTGGCCTACGCCGCTCACAAAAAACGGGAACACGTAAAAACATACATGCACGAAGTAATTTAACTAAAGCAATTAAAATCGTATTTTATTTGATTAAAGGCACCAAATGGACGCTCACAGTAATTGTCGTATAGGTAATTACTTTATATTATATTGTTAACAACCGCCCGCTGTATTTGTGTAAAGTAATTGAATTCCGCTAATAAATTACAAATTTAGACCGACAAATACGCTGCATACTGAACGTCGACACCAATGTTAGTACTATTAGTTTAATATATTTATTAGATTAAAGGCCTATTTCACCGCTTACTGTTCAAGTTTCTGTTACGTTTTTTTGACAGATCGTCCATACAAAATCTATCAAATAAATGTCTATCTGTAAAATAAATAGACTACCTGTAAGCGATGAAACGGGACCTTAAATTAGTTTATACATTTATACATGCCTGCTATTAGATTGTTCTTATAAATATATTACCTTATCTTTTATTAATGTTAAGGAAAATACTTATACGGGATGGACACGTGAAAATATTTAACAAAATCAATAAAACGATGTTTGTTACGAAGTTATTAATGATATCATGTTTGTATATGCACCTATAAACAATTAAAATATGACTTTGAGATGGTATATAAGGATATAGTGGTATACGATATGTCTATACGACATTAATTAACATTAATGCGTTGACTAATTATTCTTAAAATAGGTTATAGTATAGGAGAGTGTATTGTAAAAAACTAAATTTTCTGACTTGTTATTTTATGTTTATAGAAGCTTTCTTTCTTTAATCGATTGTACTTTTGATTCATGGTGGAAATTCGTACACACTTTTTCATGCATTTTTGCCACTAAGCCGGTCGAAACCGGCCGTGTAATTGTTATAAATTTGTAAAACGTAAGTGAATATAGTGCATGAAAAAGTGTGTTTTATTAAGGTTGAAGTTTTCTTTAACGATTGTCACCCTTTGGGAGCAGGGTTATTCCTTACCTACGTCATAACATCTATGAACCGCCGCCGTCATAATATATATATATGAACGCATATGAACAATCACCATAACTCTAACATCGAACTGTAAACGCGATTCGGTGCCTCCATTTAACTACCTCAGACTGTTTGCGTTCCGTTACTAACGCAAATTACACATCGAACTCGCTATTAATACTCGCTACTTTAAACTTGCTCGGTGCAAGTTTTAATAAGGGTCTGAGGTCGTTAGGGACGCGTAATTGTGTGAGACAGGGACCACTTAACGACGGCCCTGGCGTGGGCCCCCTCGGCCCCCGCGTCCTGTCGTCGCATGAAGGACCATTAATTTGCCCCAAAGTTAAATACACACTCGTTTGCGTAACGACTCCAATTATATGTGATATCGGTCGCAAACTCACTACAGCGAGTGTCTAATATTAAGTGGTGACTGCAGAGGCCAGTGTCACTGGTTACAGTGCTCCTGCACTGGATTTATAAAAATCGGGCTTCTTACATACTTTCTATATAGTGTTACTTATTTGACAGACTAACAAATTATTATAGCTTGACCACAACCGCTGTACCGCGCCCTAGGAACAGTCAAGGGGCGGAAGACGGGTAAGATTACTCCCGCCGTTGGCGTTGACGGCCAACTGACAGAGTAGCACGGCCGGTAACCATGGTAACCATTCCTTGCCGCGCCGCGCTCATACCCTAGGACCAAGGCACCCTATAGCTCTTGTGGCTAAACCGCGTACAACAAGCTATAAGCGTGAGGTTCGGTGGTGTATGACGAACATTGTTGAGTTGAGTCTATTGGTAAACGGTAATAGCAATATAATAGTGAAGCACATAATGAAATTAACAATAATCTTATCTTTCTATTTTACTTTTTTATTTTGCTAATTTACTAATATTATAAATTTAAATATTTGTGAGTTCGTGAGTGTGTATGTTTGTTACTAATGGGGGATTCTACACGGCGGGAACAAACATTACGCAAAGGTGCACTTTGCGTGATGTTTGTTCCCGCCGTGGACACACAACTCGATGGACACCATATACAACATTAATATTTAGGATGCACCCTCAATTCCATCTTACGCCATGAACTGAGGGTGCAATTTGGAGTGCATCAAGGTCTTGTTTGACATCAAGGTTTGTCAAACACGACCAATTACAACATTATTATTATCTAAAATGCACCTTCAGTTCATGACGTGAGATTGAAAATGCATTGCATCTTTACCTTTGCGTGATGTTTGTTCACGCCATGTAGAACGCCCTTAAAAGTGTTGGTCTTTCCCAATGAAACGGGGTGAGACTACCAGGAAGTATTTTTCTCTCTCCTTGCATTATCAGGGTTTGTTTTTTGCTAATATAATCCAATTTAAATAATAATCTAGTAAATAGTACAAAAATATTTAACCAGCGCAATAAAAATGTCAAAAATATCAAGTTATAACATTATGGCACAAACATGTAATCTGACCTTATTCTAGAGCCTACAACTATTGTTACACTAAGGTACTATCGTTTTTCTTATTTACAAAATCCGCGATCCACGATCCTTTTACAGAATCCGAGAAAAAACTCCCTCTTTTTTCCCCCCAGGATGTAAGGTGGGTTCTTACCCGTTATTGATGTACCCAGTTTTTAATTACAATTTTTGTCACTTGCGCGATAAAAACGAATCTAACGATACTTCGTGAGCTAATAATTCAAGTCGTTTAAAATGTAAAGTGTGGCAAACACACTACAAAAACATAACCCTCGCTCTGGCACAGTCGAGTAACAAAAGAGTCAACCATTTCCCGGTTGTAACTTGGAAATGAAGATTATTCGAGTTAATTGAAAAAGTTGGTGGAGTGTTTGAAGTCGGATTAGCGGCGGCAGTACCCGGCGGGGTACGAACCGCATACCTCATTGAAGTCTCCCCAATGCCATGGGGTACACCCCTCATACTCCCACTCTCTGGCAGTTGACAGCTGTTGAGGGGTCTGCTTATTGTCTGAGAAGTATAATGGAAAACGAACCAGTATGTCGACTTCAAACAAACCGACAGAGTAGACAGGCTTTCACAACTGTAGGCCGAGCGCACAAGGGAGCGGGTGGCGCACGACCACCGAAGCAGGCGGCGCGACCATGACACATGTTCCGTAATGGACGCGACATCCCGTCTTGGCTGGGGAACTCGGGACGACGGTGAGGGGATACCGTCGTCCATTGCACCGACACCCCGAGAGAGTCGCGGTGCGCCCTGTGTTCTTGTGCATCGCGACAGAAAAGATGACGACCAGCCTAAGCAAGCCACCCGTGTGAGGCCTGTGTTTGGCCTAAGGGGACTCAAGGTCATCAAGAGATCGTGCCTGCTATGGGACAAAGCGGGTGAGCGCGTAGCTTACGGCAGACTCACAGTGCGCGCTGATATGAAATATTATGTCAAACCTATCACTCTGAAAACTCTTCTGAGTCGGGTTACTGGTTATTATTGTCTATTGTGGTAAGATTGCAGATTGCACTATGCTAAAAGCTATAAATCTCGTTATTCTGTCTGGTGTGCACGCTCTACCTAATATCTAATATCACATATCTCTCTGTAGGGCTGTTGTAAGAAATTTCTTCGGAAATAAGCAGTTCCTTTGTGTCGTCTTTCTATGTAACTCATTATGTAAGTTTCTTGTGTACAATAAATTTTAAATAAATAAATAAATAAGGAATGTCATAACAATATTACTGCGATTTTACTATACGTATATAGAACATTATGTTCAGTAACAAAATATTTTATTGTCAATTGTAATCTTAGTCTAGACTCTAGCTGTTGCTCGCTTCGTTGTGTGGAATTGAAGACATAAATGGGAGAAGCGGATAACTAAATTTTTTACAAACTTTGAGTAAATACTAATTTTTTGCTATAAAATTACCAAATCATATAAATTACCTATTTTATTATTAAGCTAGTGTATCTACACATCAAGTCCACATTAGTTTAATTTGAAATCTTTTTTCAAGTCTTTCTGGTCTTTAAGCGTCCATTTACGCAAATGTTCGGCAGATTTTTTATATGTTAGTTACCCGCTTTTTACACTTATGTCTTCGATTCTTAATTGTCACAAAACCTACCAATAATAGAAGAGTAACTTCGTCAAAAATATGTTCCACAAGTCTTCGGCGAGTCGAGTCAAATGTATTCTACATAATATTTTTAAAAACATTTTCAATATCTAGGTGGCAGTAAAGGCCATCTGGCTGACATTAGACGAAAATTCGAAAAGAATCAATTACTAATTACCAATTATTAATTATAATTAAAAATACAAAAGACGGTAATAGTAGTCTAATAATTAGGTGCTTTTACCTGGAATGTTTTCTGGTAGTTTTTAACACTATCGTGTTGCATTTCAATACTTTACTTCTTCAAATTCATCAGGTACCTTAGAAACATCGGCTCGCGAACCACTTAAAACGATTCCAGGGGCTACCAGTGATATGGACATTTCTCATCAAAATCAATTCTAAACAATATACTATGAAAGCAATACAAAATGTTAGTAAGCGATCTATTCGAAGCAGGATTGAGTACTACAAGATATTACAGGTATTCGTATTGTAAGCTGATCCACCACAACGTAGTAAGTGATATGCATAACTTCTGACGTCATTACGCAGGTGTATAGCGTCGGGGAATTAGAATCAATTAACTGCTTTGATCAACTCCTAGTATTATTGAAGATAACAACTAAATCCGTACAGTAACAATGGTGCCGTAATTGTGTATTTCTGAGGTTTTCATGACAGGAGATATATTCAATAGATTTGTTAATCAATAGTTATCGTATGAATAATCTGTCACCATTAGATTGCTAAATTATCTGTGACATAGGCTATAATATCTAGGAAATCGACCAAGTGAGTTTTACTTATGTAAGAATATATAGTATACTGGTATTAATTGACTTAAAGTAAAGGATGTTTTATATTTAGATTAAAGGTGTGAGCTAATTATGCCGCGCCGTAGCGTGCCGAGCCTCAGCAAAAAGATCCGCCTTCATACAATAACAATAATATAATATCTATGGACGCCTTACACCACGTTAATCTGGCCCCGTGCTAAGTACCTGAAGGACTTGTGTTACAGGTACCAGACAACGGAAATATATTCAACACTTTTATACTATACACATATTTAAGATTTTTATTATATGATACACATATTTAATACACATCCATGACCCAGGAACATTAGAACACTTATTGTTCCGTCGGCGAGATGTGAACCCGCGACCCCCGTCGTGAGCTACCAATGTGCTCAACCACTGCGCCACAGAGGTCGTCAACTTGGGACACATAGACACCCTAAAGTATTATTACTATTTACTTACACCTTGTTTAGAGTTTACTTTGAAAGTAGCCGAGTAGAAATAGTATTTTTGTGAGTTGTATGGGCAAGCGCTCCAGCGTCATATAGTAATATACTAGTCCATACAAAAAATTCCAAAGTTTTCCTTTCCGCGCTGCTACTTTCACAATGAACTCCATACAAAGGACTCAAACACACCCTTAATCACTTTGCTTTGTTACACCCTTCGATCAAATATTATGAAGATGCACAGTTGCCGTCTAAAAAAAGCACCGGCAAAACCGCGCTTAAGCGCTATTCCGCTCCTAGTCGCTTCGAGACCGCGAGATTCAACGAACAAATTTTGTACGATTGTGAGCTTAAACTCATTAAATTAAGTTTTATTTTTCAATACACTTGATTTCGATTTATGTCAGATAGTCTTGATGCCATTATTTTATTCAATTTTGAAGGGTTGTGTGCACCTTAGTAATATTTGACCGATGGTTCTTATCAGCTGCCTTTGTTTGCCATTTTCCATCGTATCAAAAGTCAAATTCATAATACCAGCAAATTATATATATAATATCATGTAGGTTATCTGCTATGTAAGCATTTTTATACCAGCAAATTACACCTCGGATATTGTTCTAAACGTTCTATAATAACTAAAAACACACAGTGTCTTTAGACAGTTTTCAAACTGTCTACAAAATCAACATAGATAAATTATTATTAAGTTGATAAGTTGCAGAAAATGTTAGGTTTCCCCGCTAAATCTGGAAAAGTCCCTACTCGAGTTCTGTATATTCCTTAGGCATTTTACATAACTATACAAATCGTAACTTATACAAATCGTATCATTTACTACTTCAAACTATTTCAATTGATCACAGACAATATTGTCTTACAATATTATTTTTAAATAGCTGCACCTAAGATTTTGTTTACTATCAAACAAATATAAGAAATGTGGTATATATTTTCTCTTCTATACAATAGAAATAAATCAATCTTATATTTGTAATAAAATTACTAACTACCGATCGTATTTTTTTTTAATTAATGAGCTACTTAAAGTTTGTTGATAGAGAATTATATCACATATTATTTTTATGTTCATTAAATAATGCTTTAATTAATTAGAATTATAATAAAAATTTTAACTAAATATAACATTTTAACAACGCTCTGCTCGTGTACAAACATAATATTGATTTTTAATCCGGCACATTTCATACGCCTAGCTACTTTTCACAATAATACTCTGATAAAAATTCTCTAAATATATTAATATATACTACATACATTACAACTACTTACGTAAGTTAAATAATGTTATAATTAATAAATATATTATGTGAACCTCTGGAACTACAATATATATCTAAATTATAAACAGGCTAACGGCATACTTTGTTTCACATTACCTCATGTGACATCCACGCATTTCTGACAACGTCATCTGCCAAAACATCCTTGCAGCACGGATTCTTACGTCCGACTTAAGATTTGTAGTGTAGATTTTGTAGAGGGCGCCTCTGTTCGGCTATTTTCGCGTTTGTTCGGCGAGTTGACAAATTACGGCCGATCATGCACGATGGTCGTGCTGCATAACGAACAGCGAACGTCGGTCATAAAGAGGAGGTTGTATAAAATTTATCAATTTCGAAAACTTCTTATAAGTCGCTCTTTTCACTCACTCTTATTCTGTCCATTGTGGCGTTGTGCACATATTTGGCGACTTTAAAGTGTGATTGTAGTTTGACAACCTCAGGTCAATTAACAACTTTCAGCTCCTTAACCGAAGGCAAAAGAGAATCTGTATATACCATATTGTCATGTTGGTGAGGCTATCTATAACTAATGCCATATCTCGTGGCTAACTGTGGCGTATGCGTGGTCGCCACGGCCAGAAGCAGCGGGACGTCATTGACGTCGACTTGTAACGCCCGCGTCAGAGTTGTCATGTCACAGAAGTCGGTCGACATGAGCATGTCACCCAACGTCTTGGAGAGCACGCAGAGCTGGCGGAGTTTACTCTCGAGGTAGAGTAGGCACTGGAAGTGAGAAAAAGTATAAGAATCCTTGATGAGATATTTTCGATCGAAAAGAATAATGTACAATCAGGGAAAAGCCGAAACAGACTCAGATTGCGGATCTAAGTAAATCGATCGCGTTATGCCAAAGTCAGGCGATAGATCATGACTTACATGGAACTGACATATTTCGACCTAATGACGTAGGTCCGTCAACTGGCTTTCTTTTAAATTCCCCCATAGTACCATGAAAAAAAAATTAATACTGAGTCAGTTGATTAACCTACATCATTTGGTCGAACATGTCAATCCTATCCTCGCTGCTAGCAGCTACGATACACATGAAATCAGATGAAATGTCACTTTATGACATAAGCAAAGCAATAGGTTTCATATTCTGATGAAACATCTCTATCTGCCCATAACGCAACTGCCTTGAAGTGTCGTAGAGCAAAATTACTTCAATGACTTCAACCATAAACAAGAGAATATTCCGTGTAGGATTATCGTGTCATGTCAAAATATTGTAGTGTACGTAGCGTTTTATTTATTAAAAAATATGCAATATTAAAGCATATTTTACAATAATATTGGTAATCCACGCTCCTCCTCCGTATCGACTATAACTGGGAGAAATTACACGCTTTTACATCTACGCGTATTTCGTAAAAAGGGTTACAAAGTTTTCCGCTCGCGTAATAATATATAGATACAAACAAACCAACCTGTTGCGGCGGCACTCTCGCGGACCTCATGGCCGGCACCGCGTCCAGCATGCTGCCCACCAGCGGCGACAGACCGCTGCTGCCGCACTCCCTACCCACCACACGCACGTCCCTGCAGCACACACTCATGTTCAGACCCTCCGCTGCTTTAAGTCCGGGATACACGAGGCTAGTTTTTTTTTTACAGCAATACACACAGACAGTTGAAAAGAGAACTCTTTTGAACTATCGTGGGTAGATGATACTGTCTTGTCAACGAAGTTACTTTTTTTTATAATATTTAGGGGGCAAGCGAGCAGACGGGTTACCTGATGGAAAGCAACTGCCGTCGCCCATGGACAC
>JAOTAV010081607.1:0-12391 GCA_026546445.1 Cyclargus thomasi | reverse complement strand
CATATCATTGTTATTTTCCATCTTTTAGGTAAAAGATGGACCCGTGCGAGTTTCTTACGCCGGTTCTTCTCGCCGGGGTAGTTCCCGAACCGGTGGTAGTCACCGTAGTCTCGACGTTCAGAAAATGTTCTTAAAGTACTTATTTTGAATAAAACCATTTTGATTTGATTTGACTTGACCAGGTTTACTCTGGCTTGACGTGTCTTGACCTTGGATTTTGATTTAGGATTAATTTCAGTACTATGTTTTTTACGTCTTATTACCCAGATAAAGTTAACCTTTAATTTTCTTTTTAGGACATTGCTAATAGTTTTTGTTTGGCAATATAAAATTGGTATAGATAATGTTGTGACTTGCTTTAAAAATCTCAATATGCGTTTAATTTTAAGTTTTTTAATAATTTCTTACGAATTTCACTTAAATAGTTTTCAACTTAAAATATTTAGTAAACATTTAATGTTCAGATAAAATTAATTTGCCGTAGCCTCTAAAAATGTAGAAAAAATATAAATGTCATATTTTGGCAACTGACATCTTTGACACATATGACACAGTTGACGGCTGACATCAGCGAAAAAGCGAACACACGTCAATGGCGAAAAAGGAAAAACCTTGAAGGCCTTCCGTTCAAAATGGTGTTTCGGTCGCGAGTTTATTTCTAAAATAACAAAAGTTCTACAATAATATGAATTAAATCTAACGCTACCAGAGTGTAGAGGAATTACTACATTAAATTTCGATCGGGTGTAAAGAAATCAGATGTTTTGTTACTGTGATAAAAAAATCTATGCGATTACCGCAAATCAATTTTAGTGTGTCGTGTTTTAATGCCTGTGATGTTATTTAAAGTGTCTTACGTAAGTATTTTGTTATTAAACACAACCATCCGTGCGTTTAGCTGCCAAGATGATGTCGCGTCGTTATGCTAATAAATTATCGATTCTTCTAAATTTGTGTCTATTAGACATTTTTATGTTTTCGTTTAGATCAGCTCGTAGCTTGTTCACTAATTGCTTATAATTAGACATCATTACAGAACGGTAGCTTAGAAACTTGTTTTCTTGAAGGCTATTATACTATTGCAGTATGTTGTAAGCAACATACATAATATCTTTCTATTTTTTTAATTATTTAATCATTTATGTGATATGTTCTCTCCAAACAAAACTTAATCTATAATCCCAGTAACATAATAAAAATGTTCTCAAAAACTTAAGCCTTAAACAGATAAATTCATATCATGATGTGTTTGTCTTTGTTTTATAAATTTCCTGTTTTTTTTCAATCGAAATGAATCAAAATCAAAATAAAAATCAGTAAAAATTCAATTTAATTATTTAACAATATATTTTATAACTGTTATGTTATAGTTGTGCTCATGCAAATCAATGCCTAATTTAATATCATTTTTAATTATGTCTATTGCAATATTCAAATTATATTTGCTAAGTAGCAGAGTTTTATTAAAGAATAAAATAACCATGAGGTCATTATGATGTCATTCTCGTAATTTAAATGCTACGTTTTAACACATAGACATAACTGATGTAGAAACTGATTTAATGACATCTTATACACACTAATAGTCTAACATATTATATATACACCTAATTAATGATGAATGCAATATTTAGACAACACTTCCAAGGCTGAAAGTCACCTGAATATTTTAACATAATATATTTTGTTGACTATCAAATGTTATTTTTCTGCTTTTATCATACTACACATTTATGTCATTTAAATTTATGAAACTAGTTGTAAAATAGTATTATTTAAAACCAGCTTGATAAAAAAAAATTTTTGATAACTATCAAAAACTTTATTTAAATAATATCACGTAGAAAGTGGTAGAGTAAAATTATGCCTATAACTATTGTAAATATAAAGATTGAACTGTTTGGATAATTTTCCTATCAATCCTAACAAAAATACTGAAGGGATTTTGATGAAATTTGGTATATAGATTGGGTATTAACTAACATAGGTAAAAACTTTTTATTCCCATGTACGTTCATGTGTTTGTCCTGTTCCATGAGGGCAAAGCCTAATAATAAATATACAAATACAAGGACACAATAACTCTATTTAGGTTAGTGCATTAGTAATGGATTGTGATATCATTTGCTATCTATCAATAAAAACAAAGATTAGATATACTTTTTATTGAGTAAATTTTACACAATGCGGATCTTGTAAATAAATTTACAACAAGATTTAGTCTGTGATTTGATTTCGATTGTGGTGCCAGTGCATTGGACAGTTGGTGAAATTAAAAATTATGCTTGGCTGTGTTACAAAATCAAGATTACATAGTGTCTGTTGTTTGTTTATTAGAAAGCAAAGTGTTCTTTATTTTAGCTTGAAATGAGTATGCTTAAATGTGAAAATGTATTTAAAATAAACTGAAAGCGTTTGACTTTAAAGTCCACCTGTCTAAATTAAGCAGGAAGTAGCAACTATTCTTTCCCGAAAGCAGCTTGTGTCAATTTCTCATAGTCTATACCTTTGCCAAGTTTATTAAGCTCAGTCTCAGTCAGAGCCAAGAAGCAAATACCACTTCTTTATAATCTCTGCACACAACAGTCTCACGGTATGCTACATTCAATGATTGTTTAGTCATTGTTTACCTTGTGTCATTGTGCCAACTATGTAAAGTGGTGTTGAATCCTTACATAGACTAAAAAATTAATAATAATTATTGTGATGATGATGAGATGTGGCCCCCAATATTTTTTATTATCAGTACATTATATGCCTGTTATCAACCGTGTAGAATTACCAATGTTGATTAGTGATTGTGCAGAAATACTGTTCTCGGTTATTTATTTAGCCTTCAAGCTTAAAGCAATTAGAATTTCTGTTAAACAAATTATTATTAGTTAATCAAAATGTAATGCAGAATTTAAGATAAAGTAGGAAGTGTTTACTGAATATAGGATAAATGATAATACAAATAAATTTATTTCTATACTATTATTATATATTTCTAACGGATGGAAAGCCACTGCCGTCGCCCATAGACACTGGTAGCTTTAGGAGCGCTGCAAATGCGTTGCTGGCCTTTTAATGACGGAATAGGCTACGGTAAACTCTCTCAGAGAACAGAACCGCCGTTCTGTTTCACACCAGTTTTCTGCGAGGTCGTGGCATATCTCCGGCCGATCTTGTGCATTCGTGCCATGGCATGGCTCTCCTATTTCTGGGATTTAATGTCTAAATGTTAAGTGGTAAATACGGTCTGTATTTAGTTCATATTATCTAGTATCGATTTTCAAACTTGTTTGTTAAATAATTAATTTTATTAATGACTAGGCGAAACCGAAGAACTGAACTAGTTATTGACGCAACAATTGTTTCGAAATGTGTATCGTGCTGAAGGATGCCTCACGCACAATATGGGTAATGTCGAAATTTACTGCTAGGCCAAAGAAATGTAGTCCATTATGCCCAAAATTCCCGAACAGAGTGGTGAGCAAGATGATGGATTTCGGCTCTTTTTCAAAAATTTAAATCTAGATCAAATTATATTTCTCCGTTTTGGAGCTATTACACCACAAACAGGTTTCCTCTAAAAGAGCTAAATAGAAATGTTTCGTTCGTCACAATGTCACGTATGGCGCACATTGTTCCAGCTACTCGTGCTGCCGAAAGTGTCGCTCGAAATATAGTGGGAGATACATAAAAAACATGTTTGTGGGGCAAACGAGCAACTCGTGACATCCGAAGAGTCGCAAGTGCGTTGCCGGCCTTTATGAGGGAATAGGGATAGGGGGATTAGGGAAGTTGGGCCACCGGTAAACTCACTCACAACGAAACAGAGCACAATACCGTTTCACTCCAGTTTTCCGTGAGGCCGTGGTATCACTCCGGTCGAGCCATGGCAATGAGCATCCGTATTTTGCACTTGGGATCGGAAAATGTCTCATTGGTACACGTCTCCACCGGGGTTCGAACCTGCACCCTCTCGTGTGCGAAGCAAAGGTCTCCCATTAGGCTACGGACGCTCTATAATTTATAATTTTAATGATATCGCTACAACTAGTATTCTGCAATACATCTCATCAAATTCAACTTACTGTCTAGTGTTCAGCCCATGACAGTGACAGATTCAAATAGCCGGCGCATGCAGACGACATCCCATCAATCAGAAAACGACGCGTTTAATAGCTCCAACGGTCCATGCGTTCTCGTTTGAAAGGCTTTAAAATAACCTGCTACAAACACCAAGTTGCAATGTTCATTCGTACCCAATTAGCTGATAGAGAGTGAGAGAATCTATTATAAAGTCTTTTAAGAATACCAATCAAGAGGATTGGTTAGCTTATGACTTAAAGTGCTAAGACCTGCCTAAGTCTTGTTATTGTACGTACCAGTAAGATCGTCAAGCAGGAATAAGTTCTTTGCAATGTAAAGAGCCTTCGTAAGTAACCCTGGGCAGTAACAGTATGTAGGTCACAATTACATCGGTAATAATAAGTTATACCGTATTTGGAAGTGCTCCAAGCTGGTGGAAGTTGGAACACAATATAGTGAATCACGTTGGCGCATCGTGATCTCAACTTTGTCTTTTTGTCAACTGTTGTTGGAGAAATGATTTACCGATCTCATTGGCCCTAGAGATCGGGCAATTGCGGAGAAATTCCATGGAACCCGTATTTTCGACGAATGTTCTCATGCTTTGGTAGCTCACGCCGGGGGTCGCGGGTCCGAATCTCGCCGATAGAACAGTTTTTCAATGTTCCTGGGTCATGGATGTCTATTAAAAATTTGTATGTATAATAAAAAATCTTAAATATGTGTATAGTAAATATATTTCCGTTATCTGGTACCTGTAACACAAGTCCTTCGGGTACTTAGCACGGGGCCCGATTGACGTGGTGTGATTGACCTGCCCCATGATCGATAACACTAATTTCCATCAGGATTGCGAAGATATTATTTTATATTTATTTAGTTGCAACAATCTTACGACGAGGTTGGAGATAACGTGTTACTTGTTACTAACTAAGGCAAAATAACTTTACAGCCAGAAACGAGGAGACAACATTTTTACATTTGATAACCTTTTTTTTTTGGACGCTCAGGGATCCCTCGGGTTGGGTGTGCGCCTCAGAAGACCGAGGCACACCAGGGGTGTGTAACTCGTACTCTTTAACGTCCTTGGATTTGCCATCAGCCTAACCTTTGATCAACCCCCAACCTGCGTAGTATAAATAGATGAATGAATGGCCGGCTTAATCATTACTATCCAAATACACTTCACCTAGGTTACCAAAAGATAACTTCTTTCCTGTAATCTGACGTAAACGCGCATTCTCGATAAAATAACCTTCAAATTGTTTATAATAACGCTTAACTGGCATAACTGGTTCAAATGTTCTCACGGTTGATAATTAAAAAACTAATGTAGTAAAAAAAGTACCTCTTGTAAAATTTCATCATTATCATCGTGATTAACATAGTATGTTAAGCACGATGATAATGATTGTTTTTTTATTTCCTAGTTGTTTTTCTACTTCCTAGAATGTAGGGCTAAGTGCTAAAAGCCAAGCATAATTTTTAAAACGCAAGTGTGAAACATGAAATCTCCACCATATCTGACACTTTGTAAGTATGATTAGATGTTGTCCTTTCGACCCTTAACGTACATAAAACGTGCCTGGGCTACGGCTTCGGGGGTACGGTCGTTAATATAAATTACAACTGTATCATAAGATCCTTAGTTCAGAAGATAGAGCGCTATCTATGCTCACATAAGTCCTGAACTAATATTGCCATACCGTGTTGATTGCAACAATAATAGAATGGGATTGTTACGTAGGGTAATCCCAGCTGAGTGTACATGGAATTTTCACCAGGTCTATACGGGTGTGTCTCATAAACTCGTTACGGTTAGCAGGAGGCTGTAATTCGCTGACTCGGCGTTAATGATTTCTTTATCTACCATATAAATATAGAATCATAGTAATTAGCCAAAACTGGAGCAAGTGAGCCTAAGTGCCGATTTACACTTAAGTTAGTTAAGTTGCGAGTTAACTTGCGCGATCGACGAGTTATTTTTGACGTTTGAACGGTAAAATCGAGTTAAGTTGTAAGTTGTTAATTAAGTTGGCTTAAATAGAACGCTATCCTATTTTTTGGTGAGTTAAGTGCGAAGTGCCACCCCTCTCGCGTCTCCCGCACCCCGCCAACTTAACTCACCAGCGTGTAGACGTTTGAGTTTAGTGCAGTTCATATTAATATATTTAATTTATCAAAAATTTTAATAAAATAGGTTATCGAACTTCGAACTTCACTTAATACTTACTACTTAATTTTTAGCTGACCGTTTTGTGAACTCGCTACTGTATTTAATTAAATGTAAATCGGGCCTAAAAGGCTAGAATGCTGCCGTACCCCTAGGACGCTGTCATAAGCTTACAGAGCCTATTTATGCATTCAGGCCTGGATCTGCAACTAGTAGTTATTAACAAACAAGAACGTATATTTCAATTGCTGGGAGTACATTTTAAAATAGGTTGTCTGGTGCAAGGTTAAAGAATCGCGACAAAATCGCGTTCGTGACTGAGCGAACTTTGGTTGAAAATTGACAATTTAGAGAGCATTAATTTAAAATTTCCATAAATATAAGATTAAAAGGTCGCACGTTTTCGTGAAAATGAAACATTATCAATGTCAAACGGTCGTTATTGTTTTTAAATTGTGTAGCACCGGGCAGCGGGCTAACTGGATCGGAAATTTCCACGAATCTTCAACAAAAGATCCCAATTATAAGGAATGAGTGATATAAAATAATAATAATTTATATCCACCAACGGAATAATTTTTGACTATTTTATAGAAAGACGTAAAATTGAAATTCGGACTTTTTAGAAACGTATAGAGTAACTCTTTTGGCTAAAAACAATCAGTCTTACCACAATAGATTAAAATACCCGATCATTTGGCATGTCAAAATTTTGTACCAAAATTTAGACTCAATGAGTAAGACCGTTTATGGTGAATATAGGTAAGATATTTAAATCATACCCCAAAATAGTGGCGCAAGAAACAGATTAATCATATTTAGTTAATTTGTTTGAAAGTCAAAAGCTCTGAAAGGACATTCAATCTAAAATGTTGATTCTTCTCGCTCAGTCGAAAGATTTTCCTATGAGGATTTAGGCCTCTCAAACGATTATTTACTACGAATAAAGTAACAAAAGTTACAAAAAAATATTGTCAATTAAATGCGTTACAATAAAAAAATATAGGAATAATTCTTGTACTTACTTAAATAACAGGTCTATTACATTTTAAAAAGTTAATGCTTTCGATAGCGGCCATTAACCCTCTCTAAAAAAATGGAAAAACAACAGCCGTCGTTGTTTTATACATTTTAATAGAAATTTGTTTGACGTTACTAATATGGGCCTACGAATTTGTTTGACGTTACTAATATGGGCCTACGAATTTGTTTGACGTTACTAATATGGGCCTACGAATTTGTTTGAACGTTGCTAATAAGCACCTAAGAATTTTCGTAATTCGATCCAACTTACGTGGGTGCAGATATCATTTCAGTCTTCCGGTTGGATATTTTTCCTTAGCAACCTTGTTTTGTATTTAGACTTTTTCCGCGAATATTGTCTGAAGTTGATATAACAGCATCAGCACGTGTAGGCTGACAACAAAATTAGGGATTTATTTACTTTATAAAAGATTTCGGAGACCGGACGTCCGTCTAATTTCGTTATTGTATTATTTAATTTACTTTTTTTTTTCATGTTTTTTACAAGAGAAACTAGCACAGGTAAAATGCAAATAACGTCTACTTAAACTTTTTTTTCCGGTTGGCCTACCGCAAAAAGTTTTTCCTGTGTTGCCAGGCAAAAATCAACATGTTTAGCCAAAGTGGTGAAGCACCACAAAAAGTAATTTTCTATTTGCATCCAAACCAAACTTAGTTCCAACCTTAAGACTCTTTTGGGACAATTTTGGGACAATATAAGTAGGGTTGACTAACCCTTTGTTATTGATGAATCTAAGGAAGTATTTAAGCAGACTTGCTTAGATACTTGTTTAGATTCATCAAAACTCAAGTTAGCCCTACCACAGAAAAGGAATTACAGTACATAATGTACACTCCATATAAACGGTCGGAAAGACACCTACGCGCCTCGATCTCAGTAGAATATTCATTTGTTACATATGAAGGCGTAATTCATATTCGTTCGTTTGACTCTCAAAGCCCTTTGGGAGTACGGCCCCTCAAAGAAAAACAACTTATAATATGGCTCATAGATTTAATAATTCGGTCAACTATAATGAGAAAGGCCGAAAGGCTCAGCCGTCGGCTATTAACATGGTAAACAGTGCGTGGCTGGCTAAGCCCCATTATTCGGACACAGGCACAAATTGGATTTACGATGTATTTGTTCACTGAAATAACAAGTTATTTGTTTAACGAGATCTTTTTTATGACACCGCCAAGGAGGTTGATGCAGGCATCAGCCCCTTTGGCACACAAGGATCTGAAAGATATCAGAATATTTTTTAGATCGTTGCGTGTGGCCGCAGCGGGTGGTCGTGCGGCGTGCGTCCATCTTTTTAAACGGACCTCTAAAAACGAGAAGGCTATAGATATTTTTGGTTAGACTAGCAATGCTGCGTGTTTCTCTTTTATGTTTCTGTTAGGCTATCTACAACTTTTTAGACGGATTCTCCATACAACATCTGTCAAATAAAGTTGTGGATAGACTATCTGTGAGCGGTAAAACAGACCCGATTAAACACAGGCCATGCTATTTTGGCCTTGAAAACATCATACTTTATAAAAAGTTAACGAAGATATTCGTATTTTTGCGTGATTTTCATATTTTACGTGAGCAAAGTAGCCGGCAAAATCTAGTCTTGTTATATTAAAAATAATAATAATATTTATTAAACAATCACATTTACATCAAAATACGAAAATTTAAGTTTAAATTACAACACTGAACGAGTATTATGATCTTGTATTCTCTTTCTATAAAGCAGTTTGTAACCTGTGAACCACACTCAATATTTCTATGAAAAGTGTAAACCAGAACAGGGAAACTTGTTCGACAAGTTCAAAGAGGCGAGATTAAATAACGCTTTAAAACTTCGCAAGTATAAAAGAACCCATCGATTCTGTAAAATAAAACTGAAAATAGAAAGCTTTAGCTAACAAAAAATCTATTACAATTCCGGAAATAGCAAAGAAGTTAGTCAAATAGCTGTGGAGGACAGTCAGGTAAAAGACAAGCAGCGTGGACGTGGTTTACTTTATATCTCCCTGAACAATAACAGGTAGACAGGTTTACCGTAGGAGAGCCGTGTTTCGGCACGAATGGGCCGGCTCCACCATAAAAACATCACGGCCTCACAGAATTCTGGCGTGAAACATCGTTGCGCCGTGCTTTGTCCAGTGTGTGAAAAAGCAGGCACGCAGTACCTAGTATATTGTGTATTAGCTCCTTAAAAATGTGGTATTTTTCATAATGATAGCTAGAGCTAATTCATTCATAAGTCTTCCCAGCAACGCATCTGCAACTCTTCTGATGTTGGGAGTGTCTATGGGCGACTGTTGCCTTCCATCGGGTTGCTTATTTAATAGAAAAGTAATTTATAATCTTTTCCAAAGGTCACCTCGACAGGAACTCTGCTTGGTAGGTTTGGGCTGGGTTTCCGCCCGCCAGACTACAGACACGTGACACGTCTCATCCGCTGTAACCTCAGAATGCGTGACGCTCAAACGAAGTCGTTTTTTATTTATCTGCTAAAAACTTTCCATAGCCGATTCCTGCATCAAAAAGGCTGGCAGCGAACTTGTAATGCTCGCTTTCCATCAGGTGATCCGTCTTCTCGTTTACCCCCTGATGCACATTAATAACTGTGATTCAATGAGGCCTGTTGACGTTCAGTAGCTGTGTACTGAAAAATAAAGTATGGATATTTTTTTAATTAAGCCGTGGATAAATTCTTGTCAAAGGTTTGCAAATAAGTCTATTTTAAAAGTTGGGCTTGACAAAACATAATAATCATTATAATACTAGTTAAAAAGCGCAACTTTATAAGGGCTTGCGAGATTTTTGAAGGGCCGTGACATTGGGTTTTATGACATTGGTGACAGATTAAAAAAATTTGTTTCTGGATACCATATTATGTGGATACTCAGTTCGTTCGTTTAATTTATCTTCACCACCACCACCATCTATAAATTGAGATGTACAACAGTACATATCAATTTATAGATGGCGTTAGTAGTTCAATATTGTTATAATTTTTATATTGAATATTATTTCTATTTTATTTTGAACTAATCTACACATAAAACGAAACGAAAACCCTGTGTACCACAGACATGTACTGGGAGTGCCATAAAAAGAAAAAATATATTATTAATTTTATGTAAGCAGGTTCTGTGATGTGGAAAGATTATATTACCAGGGATGTTGATTCATAGCCAGATTGTGGGCCTAATTAATTTAGTTGCGTCATGTCAAACACAGCCGCCAGATCACGAATATTCCGACAAAATGACACAGGTCAGTCAACTAGCTCTGTATCAACTTCTCTTGTAGGACGTTAGCATTTTTGAAATTTCACAGTCACATTTCGTATAAAAATACCAAAATGTTTTCAGCTCCCCCGAAAGGTGCATTAATATGGAAGTGAACGAAACGATTGCCTTGTTTAACGGCATGCATGAATAAATAGTTATCGATCTTTGAGAGCCTTGTAACGTTTTACTTACGGTCTGTGTGGAAAGTTCGCGTGTTTATGTAAGCACTGCTCCCCCAGGGCGGCGGGGGGCCGGGGGGCCGGGGGGAGAGGGGGGGCGTGATGGCAGTAATAACGTAAACACTTTAGTTTATACGATGTTCTGGGATTAGAGGATTCCGACAATCCCAGCCTACATATCGGAGTACATTAGGTAACGAAATTATTAATCCAACTTTGCTTTGACTCAGTGTGCTGGGCGCAAGAAAATGAGGAAAGTATCAAGTAGTTGTTGGATATGATGATGAAAGGTTTATTGTGCACACATAGATCGACACATTTACAAACATTTGTAAAACACAAGTATAACACAATGGCGGCCTTAACTTCGATACACCTTATTATGTAAATGTCAAAATCTTTTTTCCGTACTGCATTGTGTAATTTTTTAATTTCCGCGTTTTGCTAAGTCCGACTTACGTTATCCGAACTTTAGTATTACGGAAAAAAGAAAAAAGTAGCATTTTAAAATGTACCTCAGCAAGTTGAGAATGTTCGAATTTTAAAAACTTATTTTTTTTATCTGTGACATTACATTTGTGGCGAGCTCGAACCACATACACGTGTTCATAATGGCGTCAATGGGGCGAGGTGTGTGTGTAATGCGGGGAATACCCTCGTGTTTACTGCCGTCCGCCGGTGACGGGCTGTGATTGATTTGCATG
Organism: Cyclargus thomasi; assembly: GCA_026546445.1. Taxonomy (NCBI): domain Eukaryota; kingdom Metazoa; phylum Arthropoda; class Insecta; order Lepidoptera; family Lycaenidae; genus Cyclargus; species Cyclargus thomasi. The sequence continues at coordinate 938 of JAOTAV010081607.1, read as the reverse complement.
CATAATGCCGTCCACTCTCCTACGGCATTAAGTACGTGTGTCGCACATAGCTCTACAGAGTAATATCACCACACCATAAACGTAATACAGTAGGGTAACTAAGGGAAATCTTTTGAATCAATCTTACATATGCCCCGGATATACACAAGGTTAGTAACATCACTATTAAAATAAGTCTTTTTTTTAATGATATTTAGGGAGCAAGCGAGTAGACGGTTACCTGATGGAAAGCATGTGCCGTCGCCCATCCCAAGAGTCGCAAATGCGTTGCCGGCCTTTATGAGGAAATAGGGAACGGGAATAGGTATAAGGAATTAGGGAAGTAACGCCACCGGTAAACTCGCTCACTGAACGAAACACAGCACAACGCCGTTTCACGCCAGTTTTTTGTGAGGCCGTGGTATCACTTCGGTCGAGCCGGCCCATTCGTGCCTGTAGCGTGGCTTCAACATGAATGTTTCATTCAATACGTAAAATGTGTCATTGGTACACGCCTCCACCGGGGTTCGAATCTGCACCCTCTTAAGTCCGAACCAAAAGGTCTTACCCACTAGGCCACGAACGTGCTTAATTAAATGCAGAGCGAAAATATGCTTGCATCAATCTCGGATAATGTAGCTTTCTAATTGTAAGAAAATTTTTAAGTCGGTCTGGCAGCTTCCCGCCTCAAACACACAAAAACACAAACCCTTAAAAAAGAGGTAACTTTTTAAATTATTATCTAAGATAGTACAATTTCATATATATAGGCAGCGCACCCGCAATTCTTCTGATGTTGCGAGAGTCCAACGGCGACGGTAGTTGCTTCCCATCAGGGAACCCGTCTGCTCGCTTGCCCCCTAAATATTGTGACCAGTTTCCTCGTCTGCTCCCTAATTTCATTAAAAAAATTGCCTATCGTATCGCGGGTACGAAGTATCGGGCAGCATCTAGCTGTT
>JAOTAV010081596.1:0-12392 GCA_026546445.1 Cyclargus thomasi | reverse complement strand
CAAAAATTTTGAAAATCGGTTCACAAACGGCGGAGCTATGGTTGAACATACATAAAAAAAAAATAAAAAAAAAAATATCCACAGCCGAACATAATAACATCCTCGTTTTTGGAAGTCGGTTAAAAAAAAACATACACACAGAAGAAGGGTTAACATACAAAAACACTTTCGCATATATAATATTAAGTATTTCAGAATTAAAGTATTTAAATACATTTACGCAGCGGTTTTTTTTGCTAAATGACAATTTGTTAACAAATCTGGACCGAAATGCTTAGCCTAGTTATTATTTAACCCAGTTTAAGCGCGAATACTTTTATTCACGTATCTAATGGAACGTAACGGCAATAAAACTAGCCGTTACCCGCGACATGGTCTGCAAAATATTTAAATAAACATCGTAGCACGCATCAGTTAACAAGGCACCTCGTTGTAAGAAAGCTATGGAAATTTGAAGCTGGCGCCGTACTCCGAAACTGTATTGAGACTCAAACAACACTAAGGGCCTGTTTCACCGCTTACTGTTAAAGTTTCTGTTAGGTTATCCATAACTTTTTTGGCAGATTATCCATACAAAATCTGTCAAATAAAGTTGTATATCTGTGAAACAAATAGACTATCTGTAAGCGGTAAAATAGGCCCTTAGAGAAACATGACTAAGACGCGTAGTTATTAAAGTTTTGTGCCGCCTGACTGTCATTGTATTAGTAAGTAAGTAATTGTAAAGTCCAGCTATTTTCATTTTTCGTCTATAGATTTTGTTGAAAAATTATGATTTCCTAACGTTTTCTAGGTTCGTTTTTATTTGGTGTTTCCATGTTTTATGTCGTTAGTTTATTAGTTTTCAGCAGTCTGACTGACAGAATTAATTGATGCCTAACTGACCGTGTAACCTCTGGGTTAGACGATCAATTTCTCGTCATTGACCTGACCAAATCGATGGACTGAACTGATACCAGATCGAGCATGTAACCTCAGTCTTACAGTTTAATAAACGTAACAAACTTATTATTTTCTTTCCAAAAGAATTCTTTTAGGGTAAGAATACACTTCACACCCTCGGTAACCCTCGGTTTTTAGGCTATTCTTTGCGACGCTCACTAATCATTTAGATATATGCTTTCTCGATGGTCTGGTATACTTTAAAGGAGCTTATTATCGTAAGTGATTACCGCCGATAGAAGCTACCAACACCAATAATACACTTAAAAACCTCGTATGTAGCTTTTGATGAAATAATTCTATGTGTAGCCCAGCCCAGGTGGTCAGGACTCATGGTACTTATGATCTCGGTAACCCTGTGGTGTAAGATATATTGAAAGCTCGTTTATTACTATAGATATTTAAAAACTTGGGTAAACGCTGTATGGTGATTGGTGATCAAGAGAAATAAATCGTCGTGCGCGCGAAAATATTATTTTCCTATAAGTCTCTTGATGAATAATTACAAGGTCCCGTAGAAGTCTCGAAAATTGAAAATGTTGTTGTTAACATTGGTAATTTCGCCTAAGTTGCAAAATTTAATGTACTTAAGCATATTTTTATGTGGCGTGTGAAAAGCAAGAAATATTAAATATGTAAACAATATAATACTTACATGAGCTGGAGACATGGCATTCGTTTAGAACACACTGGTAGATTATCCAGGATTCCAATTCAATCATAGTAGAAGCTGTCATGATTATGAATATGATCGCACTTTTATTATACGTACGAGCTTTTCATAGATTTCACAGTTTTTCACAGTACAATATATAAACAGGTTAATATTTATGTTAAAAGTTTCATTTGATGTAAATTCACATACAAACAATCCCGATGTTTTGATCCACCCACGTCTCAAAATATGAGGCGCTCAATTTTCTCAACGATACACCACACTGACACCGATCTATTTCTGTACTGGCTGCCCCAGCTGAATCTGAAACAACATTCAGTGTTGCCACGTAACGATTACTAAAAGTGCACCATCAGTAAAAATTTATCTTGACGTGATTAATTTTAATATTTTTCATATTAATATTTATTTCTAAATTAGACGATGCCTGCAAATCCGTTGCCTTCAAATACATTTTTCGCCCAGTAACTATACTTTTTAGGGGTAAAAGTATCTCATGTCCTTTCTCGGGGTATCTCCATACCAAATTTCAACAAAATTAATTAAGCGGTTTTGGCATAAGAAGGTAATGGACAGACCCTTTGCATTTGAAGTATGTATGTATAATCGTTTGGAATGCTCTGCACTCTGCAGCCTAAACGGCTTGATGGATTTTAACGTATCAGGTATACTTAAAATTGTCTTGAATCTTGATAGCACAAGTGACACTGGGTACATTAAAAATAAAAAAAAAACAAAATTATATATTTTGATTTCGAAATTAAGGTTCCAAAAATTAGTGTAAATTAGTAGTTCCAATAGTTAGAGTAGGGTGTCAAAAAGGAGGGCTTAAAAAAGCCATTCTAGAAATATAAGAAACTTGATGTTTAAATTGTAATGGTTCCTGCAGTCGGGTTTTCTGTTCTTGGACATTTAGTTTGTTTGTCCAAAATTTTTATTGACTATTATTTTTATAAGTTGAGTACAAGGCTTTCTAAGTCGTTTTAAGAATTGGGACCAGAGGCATCGCAGTAAAAAACTAAAACAGGATAGATATTTCTTAACTGGACCACGCATTTTGTACGCTATGATTAAAGTAGCACGCACACTTATTACATTAGTCACTTTTATGTTTTTTAATACATACTTATTATATAGTTTGATTTCGTTATTGTTTTGAAGAGCTTACCGCAGGGGCGTCGCAGTACAAATAAGTTGAATCAATTTTTGTACGTTTTTTAAGTAGACCACTCTTCAGAGGAAAAATAAGTTTTATATCAACAGTGGCTAAACAAGAAAAAACATTTTTTCATCTTACATGGCACTAGCTCAATCAACTAAATTCACATTGGCTACAATTCTTTTTGAGGTGTTTAAGGATTTACCAAGTTTTCAGGCAAACATAATAGACCTAGCAACATTTTTGTAATGTCAACTGTCAAATGAAAGATGTCATTTTGACATTTTGTAAGAGAAATAATTTTATCAATGTTCATCGATTAAAGTCGATTATAATGTTGTGTTGTTTTCTAATGTTAATTTTATTTTTTAAATTGCATGAATATTTTTAATTCTTTTTACGAAAAAATTACATATTAATTTAAAAGTTTCACCCTTAAAAAATAAGGCAATAATATTATTTTTTATTTCTAAAGCTTTATTTTGAATACAAATCGATTATTGTATGGATAATAATTTAAAAAATCGATTATTTCTGCTCTTTTTATCTGTATTTTTCAAATAGTTGTCAAAAGTGTCAAATATTCCATTTGACATTTCCCTTTTCAATTTTTTACAGGTTGTTTCGTTAGTTGAATGTGTAATGTGTATTTGTAAATAATAAAGACGTAAATACAAAAGTGGTTGGAATTTTACTGTAGGAGTGCTATAAACTATAGATAGTGAAACATTAGATGAGTGGACAATTTTTCTAATCGTTCAAGCCCTAAAAGGTGCGTATTTGAATAATTTCACATATATTTTTGTAACACCTGTTTTGAATGACAATATTTTATCGCTTTGTGTTGTGTTGCTTCATTCGATTGGGAGTATGAATGTTAAATGCACATAGTTTTGTGTAGGTTTGTAATCTATGTAGGCGTACCGTTTAAATTGGAGGTGCTCTAAGCCAAAATATCGGGTGCGTTATATAGCTTAATTTGGCTTAACCTTGAACGTTTATTAAGTATTCGAGTTTCGTCAACACTCCTAAACTCAACGAGGTACGGTACGAACTACGTATAAGTGTATTAATTGTAATAAATCTTGTGTAGGATAATCTTTGTCTTTAAATTTGATAATAATTGTCATCAGCAATTTTTCAAGTTGTCCTTTAAACAATGTTTTTAATTTAAATATGAAGAACAATTAGCCTACTCGAGTCTTGAGCAAATAAATATAGCATTTATAATAATATAGTATTTACTAACATAAAAACTTAGCTTCCATTTAGTTCAAAATAATTAAATATTACATAAACCTATAGATATTTAATTTATTATTTTATTATGTAGATGTAAATTATGAAAAAATCTAATTTTTATGCAATTTAGTTTGCTTCAACAAGACAAACATTATTTGTTTACTTCCAAAACCCAAGAAGACCAAAACTTGTAGACAGATGAAAGATGCCTATAATATATGGTGAGGATCATCTTTCCTAATAAACAGGTCAGCTCATATATCCTGATCCCAACTTGAAAACAACATTTTGTTTTAACAAAATGTTCCAATTTAAAAATTGAGCATGTGTACTCAAGCCAAGCTTCAAACTTGTGGCTGGTGCCATAGGAAGTGTTGAATAATATAAATAAACAGACCAGTAGGTATTTCCGCTATAAATATAACTGATGTTAATAATGCAATCTATAAAAAGATCTATGACTCATATATAAATTGTATGCATATCAAAGATATCTTGTTACAATTTCTTGTGTTATAGAATCACAAACTTTACATTATGGTAATGTGATGTTTTGCACCTTGACAATAATGAAACATTGGCCAGGTAGTCTAAATTGAAGAAATTCAGTCTTGTATAGTCTGGTCACTCAGTCTGGTATACTTAGCCTGGTTACTTTACTACACTGGACATCTTCAATTAAATATAAACATTGTCTAATTTTTATATGAAGCAGAAATTCTTTTGATTATTTTGTTTCTTTATGTTTCTCATTTAAGTTGTCATTTCAGATATAATTATACAATTATATCTGAAATGACATAACATAACAATACACATTTTTACAAACATAACATTTGTATGGTATCTTTTCTCTTGAAAATTTTCCAAATTTTTTTTCGCTACAAACCTCACAGAGCCCGAGACATTTCCAATTAATGCAGAACCATGTAAATTGGTTATAACGTCAGGAAAGAAAACCCGACTTATATTCATATAATAGATTAGCATTGCCAAATGCCCATGCTCAGATTACCTATAGACACACTGCGGCTCTCAGAGAGGATTATAAATGACTGAAATTAAATAAAGATTTTGATGATTAATTTGTTATCATTCAATAACTAATAATTATAATCTGAGACAAACAGGCCTGCAGGCCTCAAATTTACCTTAAACCAGGAGTGGCTTTAACACAATTTTGTGCCAGTGTGCATAATACCGTAGCACCCATAAGTCTGACCTCGTCCATGCTGCTAGCCGTTTTAGCGGTGTCCGTGTGCATTGTACGGTTGCACACCCTGCACAATAGGCTATTCTGCCCGTGCTTGGAACATCTATACTATAGTGTGGGCTAAGGCTTGTTTTGGCAATCGTCCATATTACCCTAAACTCTAAAGTAAAATGTATGCATATGTTTAATAAGAACCATGAAGGTTCCTTCATGGTATTTGCATTTGCCATCTTTAGCATAGCAGGTTTAGTGAACCATAACAACTACCTACTTGTGCTTTGTATTTAGTTTCCAGACTTTCACTCCAATAACTTACGTACAGTCTACCTTTGTTGGATCTGTAATATTTAAAAAAAAATGACATTATTAGCAGTAACAGACAATAGGTACCATTCGCAGTGGCGGACTTATGAAGTACTAGTAGGCTAATCAATTTTTTCCGCTTCTTAACACTTTGTATTTTATCGTCGTTTCGCTTTTGATCACATTTGCCGCCCTTCAAAGTGTGCCGTCTTCTGCAGCCGACAAAGTCGGTAAATCCGCCACTGACCTATTAATATGAGAGTTTTATTTAATTAGCTTAGTTATTGACTCAATGTATGAAGTGGGTATAAAAAAATTAAGTGTGGTGTAGGCTGTAGGGTAGATTAATGTATAGGTTGCCTTCTCACCAGCCAGGTCTTAAGTTCCGTAACTATTGGGACGTGATAGATATTTGAGGGAAGTTGAAACATTTTCATGTACCCCTCGTACATGGAAATGTTTCAGCTTGCCTCAAATATCTACTCAAAAATTGCTACTAGCTCTCTTTATATGTCACATTTATTTCGTCAATTTCCAAGTATTTTAATGGTCGTATTTCGTAAGTACATCATATTAACGTTCTAGGTTCACCGGTTTGCCTTCGTGTCTCGACGTATAAGCGGAGAAAGTGTCAATACATCGTACGTTACACCTTACGTGACTTAATTTCATTAGGACGATAATACAGGGTTTCAATTGAAAATGCTCTTTTTGTTATGAAAATAGGGGGCAAACGGGTCACGTCGAAAGCAACTACTGTACCCCATGGACCAGGCTGGGTTTTTAAATGGCCGTTATAGGCCATGGCCTATAAAGTCAAATTCAAAGTGTTTTTATTCAAAATTATCAAGATACACTTTTTGAAAGTCGAAACTGCCGGAGTAGACATAAGCATAAAGCCCGACGATCTCAAACAAAAAACGAGACCGACGCGAGTACGCGAGGCCCGACCGCCGACAGCAGACCTCGAACTCCATAGCGACGGAATGTCACCCGGCTTGCTGGCGGGTATGGGCCGCAGCGTCCTAGCCTCCTGGGAAGTAGGCAGAATATAAACAACGGACGAGCCGGTTTTCTATAAAGTCGTGGTATATAAAATGTTGTCCTATTTGAAATATTTCAGGTAGTCATTGAGATACATAATTCAATACTTTAAAGACAAAAAATGGGAGAGTGTGTCTGTCTTTTACCCCTTTAAGCCCAAACGGAGTTCCCGCGCCATAATCGATTTTTAGCGCAACACCGCTACGGGCGTCAACTAGATAGAATTTAAGTCTAAAACACGTGTAAAATATGGTAATTATACAGACTGAAAAAGCTGTTCATGAGATCTCCTATCCTCAGACCTTGAATGTATTATATCAGTTTCAGAGTACAATTGCCCAACATGAAGCGCGTGATGCGTTTGTACTTTGTACAGTCGGGGAAAACGACAACTTGTTGATTCAAGCTCTATTGTTATAAGTTGTAGGGCGCAGACCCTTTTTTGTCAGTAGTGGTTTTAAAGCCAAAGAAGGCAACAAAAATAACGAATGCCATCCTCAAGTTGATGGATCTACAATTCTTCAGCCTAACAACTGAGACAACACAACAGAAAATTTCGACACTAAAAAAACATGGGGTGGCCAATGGTAACCAACATTTTACAACCTTTGAGTGAATACTAATTTTTTACTATAAAATTGCAACAAATCTTTTAAATTACCTATTTCATCATCTACCTGGTGCATCTAGCTACACAACAAATCTACATTATTTTAACTTCAAAGCATTTTTCTGGTTCTATAGCGTCCATTTAACGTAAAAAATATCTACAGTCGTACATACAACCTCCTCGTTTTTGAGAGTCGATTAAAAATTCGGCAGATTTTTAAATGTTAGTTACCCGCTTCTTCTTTCACTTATGTCCTTAATTGTTTTAAGGCAACGCAGAGTATAAGTTACCGTTAGTCTCTGCTAACACCTTACTAGTAGATCGCGGACCTAAAAGTTTGAAAAAAAAGACAAAATGAATGCATAGGTTAAATTCGAAGATAGGACAAATTGTCATAGTTTTTCTAAGTAAATAGTTGTAAAGTGGAATGTTTGATATGACTTATCAGCTAATGATCTACATTTTACATTATGTATTTGAACACTATCAGCGACGTCGAATTTGCCCGTGTTCTTATCATTTAGATGTAAAGAATGTAAATTATATAGTAAACAGTGAGTCATTCTGTCGTCCAGTGGAACTATCGACATGCCTCGGCAGAATTGAATCGTTAGTAACAAAAACGAAGTTCTACTGTGGTTATGCTCTCAAACGGCAGATTCTAATATTATGACTCGACCGAAATTCTAACGTGAAACGGCGTTGTGCTGTGTTTTGTTCAGTGGGTGAGTTTACCGGTGGCCCAATTTTCCTAATCCTCCTATCCCTATTCCCTCATAAAGGCCGGCAACGCACTTGCGACTCTTCGGATATCACGAGTGTTAAGGGGCGACGGCAGTTACTTTCCATTAGGTAACCCGTCTGCTGGTTTGCCCACTAAATATAAAAAAACGTCAATTCAGGAGTTAGCCAATACCTAAACGTTTTCGCTTCTTTGTAGAATCGTCAAACAAAATGTATGAAAATGGCATGAGCGTTCGTTACGCATTACGTTTGCTAGAGTTGGTCATATCCGATAGTAGACAAACGGACAGACATGAGGCAGCGAAGAAATAGGGTCCCGATTTTATTCTTTGGATACGGAGGCCTTTAAACGGTGTGATGTTAGTCAACGCATTTGTAAGTCTAGACTTGCGAATGGCTTATACCTCAAAGTATAAGCCATCAGGGTCATCAAACCTTTGGATGCGTTCAAAACTCTTATCAGTACACTGCCGGTGGAGTTAGAGAGTATTTGATTGGTTACTATTAAGACGTCTATAGTTCACCAAGGGAGTTAGCCAAGACCTAAACGTTTTCGCTTGTTTGTAGAAACGCCAAACGAAATGTACTCGTATGTAAATGACATAAGCTTATGTCATAAGGCGTAACGAACGCATATGTCGTTTCTATACATTTTGTTTGGCGATAACCTAACCTAACCCCCAGGAAACTGTTTGGAGTTCACGAGCATACTATTTACTTTGCTATTGTTATAATATTAATGTAGGAGTTGAATGTAGGTTCTAGCAGATGGTAGAGACATCTACGCACTAGGTGTCGTCACTCGTAGGACCTTATTACGTCTTTACTACGGAAATGAATAGCACATACATTAGAATATATTAATGAGTTTACACTTGTAACACGCGTGGTGTTAAATTTTAATTTTAGCTGACTCGACAAACGTCTCGTCGTAGTTTAAGTTATCGGTGTGTTTGTGGTTAACTGGTGTGAAACGGCGTTGTGCTGTGTTTCGTTCAGTGAGTGAGTTTACCAGTAACTTACTAGTCCACCGTGGACAAACAACGTGACACAAAATTTTTATCTTAATATATATATGATTCTTGTGGATTCTTGTGTAAAACTCGTGCTAAACGACTTGACCGATTTTGCTAAAATTTTTTGTACGTATTTAAGGGGACTGGATGGTTAAGATTCACAAATTATCCTGCCAGGATAAAGTCTGTCGGGTCCACTAGTATACTTATTAAAAATAGTACAAGCTTAAAGCGACTCATATGTGAATGCTGCCTTAGCAAACCTATCGCTTTATATATTATAATAGTGGCTCACGCCGAGAGCTCTCCAGCCAGGGTCTCATGGGAAGACACTTGTACGAGGCTGACAGGCGAGACAAGGCGTGTACACCCATTTACACTCTCGACCTCAGGAGGACTCGCTGTGTCTCGGCGAGAATGTACAGTCGCTGTAACACAACGTCTGTCTGTGTAGTATACGAATAAAAATGATATAAGCGACTCATATCTGAATGCTGCAGTAACAACCCTATTGCCTTATATTTAACACCTTGAAGCTGACTGCGACCTCATTAGCTGTACTCGTGAGGATTGCCTTCCGTCTACCGGACTAATTAAGGCGATGATCACACTATTGTTGTCTTAGACTTAAAAAGAACTAGATTTGAGAAATGCTCGTTACTTTCTTAGTGGCAAAAGCTCGGGAAAACAGCTCGCTGGCTGGCTCAGAGCCTAGGCCCTTGAGCAAACGCCGGTGGCAGCGAAGTATTTAATTTTTTTTTAAATGTAGGCTACATCATTTCTGCTGTATGTACCTCTAAAATCTGCTGACTCTGTAGGAGGCTAGAACTTATAAATTTACAAATCCAAGTCTACTAGCGGCCGTCGTATAGCGACCGAGAGTGTGTTTCTTTCTAAGGCAAGATATACAAAGTGACGGATGCACAAAGGAAATCTGTCAGTTTATCCCAGCTATCTGTCAGTTTGTCTATACTTTCGTATGTCTACCGACACTGTGCTAGCCTTCTTGGTGGATGCCAAAGCCTGCAGGGACTTCATTATTCAGGAAATTACTATTTACTTCCCTTCCCTTGTTACTATTGAAAACAATTAGAAACTCAATACATGGTGTGTTTTTATTCGCTCTTCAGCTTATTATACAAGCTCAGGAGAGCTGACTTATTCGCCCGTATCAATTTATTACGTGCGCAGCGGCTGTCGCGTGACATTTTCGATCAACGCATCGGTTTATTTTTAAAACTCCTAAAAACGGTAGATATTAAAACATCCTTTTAGTCATGGATCGAAAATAAAGAGCATATCCCGAAACGATGGACGTGGGTGTCCGTGTCACCTTCGTTTTGGCAGCGCACATGTAAACAATTACCCAGATGAATACTTCCAGAAGTATCTCTTATGTATCTGTACATGGAAATGTTGTTTCCTAGGGTTGCCAACTGACGGTACGGCTCTATACACGTCCTATTATTAGGACTTTATGTCTGTCTGTTCCCAATCTTAACGGTGAGAGTTAGAGTTGACATTTTCCCAATTATCGTAGGAATAAATTAATGGCTGGACATTTGAAATACAAATAACAAAACTATTTCAGCGCTCCTACTTTTACAGTAAACTATTTCTATTTTTGGTGAATCTAGTAGTTACTTCTGAAAATGTAGTACAGCAAGATCTAAGCGAGCGAACTACAGGGTGTAACAAAAGTGATAAAACTTTAGGGATTGTATGTGTCCGTGATAATAAAGTTCATTATTAAGTAGCAGCGCTGGATGCGAAAAAAAAATCGTGATTACTAGATTATTAGATACTTTCGCAGTGTGCTCTATATCAGGGACACATACGGTCCCTAAAGTTTTATTACTTTGTTACAAACTGTATAAATAAACCGTATTTAAATTCAAATTGCAATGGTTCTGAAATGTTTTTATTTTTGTTTACAGGGTCCACGGAAATGGTGATGGAAAGTAATTCCATTACGGAAAAGATAAATGATGGTAAGATTTTCATGTATTCTATCACTAGTTGGTGCCCGCAACTCCATTGCGCAAAAATTTGTATATCACGCGGGAACCGCATATTTCCCCGGGATAAAGAGTATCCTATATGTTGCCCAGACCTAATAGCTATTAACCAAAAAAAGATCAAATCCGTCCAGTAGTTCCTGAGATCAGCGCGTACAAACAGAAAAACAGACAACTTTTTTTGTCGATATGTGTTCTATTACTGTTCCTTAGCACCCCCACATTGATTATTTTGTAAAAATATGGAATGTGCAGACACTCCAATTTTACTGCTTTATTATGTCTATATATATATCACATTCTCACTACGAAATGTTAAAACTGCTATAATGCATTTCGTCGTTAAAGTTCTAACACCACGTAAGTCACATTTTGGCTATTTAGTCATTTTTAATGCTGTTTTGAAGAAAATCGGAAAACGCCTTGTTTAAGTTAACCAGGAACACGTGTCAGCTAACGAAAACTCGTACAATTTTTTAATTGTAAAATTTTACTAGTATGGTGATCTATACAAAATTCTATCAATTGTTTCGCTCTCCTGAAAAGTTGCCATTTTTGACTTACGTGCTGTTAGAACTTCAACGACGATTTGATAAATATTGGCGGTATGGTTCCTTCTGTCCGTAACCTGCAGTCAAAAAATATGCTATTTCCACACTAAACGCTATTGTCAACGTCAGTCGCCGTTTGTATAGAATTTGACAGAGGATTAATGAACCATACCGTAATTCTTGAGCGAATTCACAATACGACGAAATAAGACAACCACAAGCGATTATGGCTTACGAAAATCGCTTGACCTGTTTTTGTATGATAATAACATTTTCGAATGACGACTAGATAACGTGATTTTTTGTACGACAATGTTAATCCCATAAATAAACACGCTAAGAGATTTTCGTAAACTATAATCACTTTGCGTGTTTTTGTATGGCATTGACGTTTTTGAACGACGACTAGATCTCGTGACTTTTCGTTCGACAATGTCAATCTCATACGTAAACATGCCAAGTCATTTTTGTAAGCGATAATCGCTTGACGTGTTTTTGTATGATATTGATAATTTCGAACGACGACTTTTCGTTTGACAATGTTAATCCCATACATAAACACGCCAAGCAATTTTCGTAAACTATAATCACTTGGCGTGTTTTTGTATGGCATTGTTATTTTCGAACGACGAATAGTTCACGTGATTTTTCGTTTGACAATGTCAATCCCATACGTATGCACGCCAAGCCATTTTCGTAAGCGATAATCGCTTAACGTGTTTTTGTATGATATTGACAATTTCGAACGACGACTTTTCGTTTGACAATGTTAATCCCATACATAAACACGCCAAGCGATTTTCGTAAACTATAATCACTTGGCGTGTTTTTGTATGGCATTGTTATTTTCGAACGACGAATAGTTCACGTGATT
>JAOTAV010081585.1:0-12392 GCA_026546445.1 Cyclargus thomasi | reverse complement strand
ATGTAGTAATGAAGAAATATGAGAAAAAAAAACATCAACAACAACCCTAGCCCAGAATCTCCTTAAGAATCTTTTTAGAGGAGTCAACAGAACCAGAAAATATGTCGTATGTTGTAATCATAGCATTGTACGATGAGCATATACGTTAATATGTTTTGTCGTACATTCTTGTTGTGAAGTAAAATAATAGGAAGTATTCTCACTAAGCAAAATTTACTTAACATAAATTACTAACACTTAACTTTAAGATAAATCGAACAATAAGAATACTGATTTCTGCCGAAAAATGAGTATGATATATGCGACTGAAGTTTTCTTCCCGTCCCTTTTATATCAAACCGTAATTTTCGTATGAACTTGCGTATGAACGCCTGCAGCGTACATGAGACTACATCAAACATATTTTTCTGACTAACTTATTAAAGGCTTTATAACTTTATTATTTTTCGTACATTAAAAAAACTTAGTCTACGTTGTTTTTAGACAGATTTCTTTTTATGAAGAACAAAAAAAACCATGCACGTTCCTTATTAATATGTTATAACGTCCAGGTGCTACGTCGGTCCCGACAACGAGCAATGGCGGCCGTGCAGTGAGAAGTACTATCCCTACCACCGGACAGTCCCGCCCTCTCACCAATATGATAGGGGTAAATACGTACATTTTTATTAGTACTAGCGGAACCGTTTGTGACTGTGTATACCATTCTCAAATCCCCTTGAATACCTAGAAAAAGTTGTCAAGTTTGGTCTAGTCGTTTAGGAAGAGTTCAGTGACGAACACACGCACAGAAATATATACAACAAGTCCCGACTAACTGACTGATTCATATTCACCGAGCGAAAACTGCTAAAACTGTAGCCATGAAATTTGGTGAGTAGGATTGTTTTATTGGGTAGTAATATTGGTTTGTATGAAAATACTTCTTAATGCGAGCGAAGCCGTGGGAATAAAACTAGTTAAATTATATATGAAATGGGGCAAGCAAGCGGAAGGATCACTTGAAGGAATGCAACTACCGTCGCTCACCACCAGGTTTTCGGCCTGAAATTGCACTCATCTATACATATAAAACATAATCATCATCTATACATGTAATAAAACAGTAATTGGCGCGTTATAGTTTATTGTTATTGGTTAGTTATAGTTAATATTTTTAGAACTAATCTATGTGGGGGGCTTAGGAACAGTAATAGAATACAAATCGTCAAAAAAAGTTGTCTGTTTGTCGCGCTAATCTCCGGAACTACTGAACGGATTTGAATAAACCTTTTTTTATTTAATAGCTATTAAGTGTAGGCAACACAAAGGATACTTTTTATCCCGGGGAAATGTACGGTTCCCGTGATATACAAATTTTCATCATTCATAAAACCTTGTAAATACAGTCAGCCTGGCCGACTCTATGGACAAGGCTGTGTATAGTGAGACTACGTCCGATTTTTTTTACGTCCATAATAGAGTCATTAAGATTTAATTAATGTTCTAATCATACAATTCATATTTCATTTCAATTTGTAACGTTCAAATCTAATGTTCAGAGGCGATTCGCCCTCGGCCGGATCAACCTACAGACAAGACTTACCAACCTGATGCAACAACTCGATATCAGTCATACCTGCCAGAAGCCGATCGCAAATATTGGGAAGATCTCTATGAAAACGGCCCCAGAGCATACTATGACGCTTATGGAAATCCTTTACCAGGTAATAATATTCCTCGTCCAGCATATGATTATAATTTCTGCTGAAAGTTTTATTTATTATTAACGGACCGAACGTTTTTAAGTCATAATTGAAGACATAAGTGAATGAAGCCGGTAACTAACATTCTAAAAACTGCCGGATTTTTGTGTAAATGGACTCTTTAGGACCGGAAAAATTATTTGAAATTAAAATGATGTGGTTTTTACGTATACGCAAGCTAGACGACGAAATCGTTTTATTACAAGATTTATCCAAATTTGATGGGAAAAAATGAGCATTTACTGGAATGTTGTAAAATGTTTTCCGCTTCATCCACTTACGTCATCAATTACTTGTTTATCTCCTAGGTTATTCTCGCGTGCCGATGGAAGAAACTTCCCATATAAAGTATCAGAGGAATACGCCCACACCTCATTCCGGAAATTGGGTCAAAGTCGAGCAAGAAGATGACATTCCACAAAAAGGATTGGGATCACCAAGGTAATTAATTACAATTTGTCATAATAGGAGATAGTTATAAGAGCGTAAGAGAATTTATAAAACTTACTAAAACTTGTCATAAATGTTAATATGAAAATAGTACTGAAAGTTATAAACGTTGTTTTATTTTAATCAGGTACTGGCCCGTAGCATACCTACATAAAGGCCCACCACCTAACATGACGTACTTTAAATACAACGAAACAACAACAACTGAAAAATACCTTCCGACACCTGTCCACACGGAAAGCGTTAGAATCGAAAGAACGACTGAAAACTATTCCGAATCTAGAACATATGCTAGAGTCGATAACGAACAAGATATTAGAAAAGACGATCAGAAAAATAAACAAGATAATAAAAACATTTATATCAATTACCCATCGCAAAGCACTCACAAGCCAACTACAACATCACGTCCCAATGAATCAATACTAGTAGATAGTTCAAATGAAGAAAATAATTCTACTACAACTAAAAATGTTTATATTTCTCCGGAACAATTTCGAACTAATAATGATAACTCAAAAGGCATAGACGATAAACTAATTGATTTCACGAAATCAATAGAAGTGATAGATTTAAACGATCGAAAGAATTATAAAACTTTAGAAGCTGAAGAGAAGCAAATAGAAGCTATCGGAAGACTTCTCGCATCAAGAAGAGCTACCAAGCTAGTTATCCATAAGAGATCACAAAATGATTTGGAATCTAGAAACGTTGTTGCCGATAAGAATACGGATATAAACTTTGGAAATCGGTTTCCAAATTCTAATGCAGAAAGGAAAGGTGTCATTCAAAAAATCACTAAAGAAGAAATAGAAAAAGAGAAACTATTGAGGGATAAAAGTTTAGAAGTTAGCGAGACAACGTACGTTAGACCGCCAAGAGTGTTGAGTACCACAGAAAATATACGGAAAGCAATAATTAATGGGAAAGTGTATTATGACGCAACTATAAGAGATCAAAGAGATTTATTTTTGAATTCCACAAGAAAACCAAAAAATATCAGTCTCAACAATAATAAAGCTCCGTCTATTATACCTACTGTTAGCTTAAAGAAAAATATCAGGACAAGAAGTCCCAATCCAGTTAGACGTGTAAAAAGAGTATATAGAAAAAGATACAATCCAGAAGAAGTAAGAAGACGGCTGCTAGAGCGAGAAAGGAATAAGCAAAATTTAACGGAAGAAGAAAGCTAAAATGCGATATCACAAGTTATGATACTACTCTACAGTAGGAAATAAGTTTTTATATTGTCAATTTGACTAAAATAACTTTTGGTCGATTTGACGATGGAATATTTTGTCTAAGTTGTAGTTTATATTGTCTTCTTTTTTATTATGTGATACAATTATGTTTATTGTAACTTCAAATGTTAGTTTTGTGTACGATTACTGATCTTGTGATGTTTTTGCCAGTAAATAAAAGTGTAGTAAACGATTCTTCGACGACTTTGCCATTGGCAAACCTGAGTTACCATACTTTGTCTTATTTTACAATTTTTTAAAACACATTTTATATATTTTTACCTACATGATAAATAATAAATATTTCACTAAGCAAATAATTTTAGTTTATCTTTGTGATTACCTATTCCATTTTTCTACATTTTAATTGTGTTAAACGCCTAATGAAGTGGACATGGGACAGCAGTGTAGTATAAATAATAAAATCAATAATAACACCATAAAATCATGATTGCCACTTGCCAATTAAAATAAATAATCGATAGCCATCATGTATCTATACAGACATCGATCATTAAGTTACTATTTACATACATCATTAATAATTGTCATTAAACACAAAATGCGACTTTTTTACAATGTACATTACAATGTAGGGGGATGAAAAAATAATTTTTCTATAGCAACGGTATACAAACATTGGGTTGAAGTACAAATATATGAGAAAGTCAGGTTCTCTCTCGTGAAAAAATATACATAAATTACAAACCATTTTTATATTAAAACGAAAAAGAAATATGTGGGATGGGAACAAAGTACCTACCTAATGATGCGAAGTCACTTTCCTCTTACCAGTACCAGTAAGCAAAATAAGATTTTTATTATCATGTTGAACCCTAAAATGTTGCGTACCCACTCCACCTACACGCATATACCTACATATTACACTAAAAAGAGATTAAAAACCAATACTCAAGACATACGTTTAAAACATAAATAGTTTGGTCGCAGATGAAAGTTGTCGTGACTAAAATATAATTTTTTATAATTTCAATCCTGTCTTCGAGATGAACGATAGCAAATTATGTTTTTGGATATTTATTTATTTACTGGTCTTCGTAGATTTCGGTTTATCACATACGACGCCAAAAATCATAAAATTCTTTTTGCTAACATCCGCGATTTTAATCAACGCAATGGTGATCATCTCGGCTATTCACTGTGTATGCTTCAACATTGACGTCTTGAGGGCTATCATGCTTTACATGCCGCACATAATAAAAATCGCTATACTTATCGCCACTCCTTATAAATACAGCGTATATTGTTTTATTAACGAAATCGTTAAAATCAATAATAAAATAGGAGGCAATTTGAAGAAATTGTCCGTAAAATTTACTTGCTGCTGTGTTCTTAACCTTATTTTTTATTTGTTAACATTCGAAACAAATACTTCAGACTCGAATGTTTCAGTGCTTAATTTAGTTATAGTGCCAGAAAAACACTGCCAATATATTTTCTATTACAACCTATTTGTAATTGAATTTTTATCGGGTCTTTTGATGATAATCTATGCCTTTAGTTTCTACGCTTCGCACAATGTACTAACTATTTTAAAGCAGCGAATGGAGGAAAACTTAGCTAAAAAAAATGTTGATGAAATTGACACATTAAATATTTTGACTATGCAGAATCACTACAAGAGCATAGCTGATACACTCGGCAATTTAAAGAAATCTTTTGACTACTTGGTACGTCATCTTTAAAATTAGAAACTAACAGTCTTATCGGTCTTAGTTATAAAAATATTTATGCAACGAATAACTTAATAATTAAATTTAAAACAGCGAACCTTGAATAGTTATACGATGTATAAATATTGTTATAAGTAAGAGTAAAAAATCTTTCAATAAATATTAAAAAAAGAATTAGTGAAATTAGTTCGGCATTTGCGCTTCGCGAAAAAATCTTTTAATTTTTTTAGACATAATTTTTGGAATGTTCTTATTACAGATTTATTTTTTATTAAAATTTCAGTACTTCGTCTCAGTTTGCGATTTAGTGCCGTTATGTACAGGCTACATTTTTTTTGTAGCATCGAAGGCTTCAGCAATCGAGGTATATGCTTCTCGCTATTTCAATATACTAAGAAATTAGTTAAAATTTTTTAATTGCAATAATGGATCTATAAGATAGTTGATTTTTTAAATTTGATTGTAACATTCAGTATTATGTATGATGCTTAAAAAATTTCAGACTCTAAACTATTCCTTACCTAAAACATTGAAAATATTTTCATCGCTGCTAATTCTCGTTCCCCCACTGGTAGCCGGAATCGTTGAGAAAGATTCTGACAATATTAAAATAACTATCTTAAATGGAGTATTCCAATTCAAAGGTGCTTTACATTTATTCGTAACAAGCTGTTCCAATTATTTTTCGGATGAATGCAACATTAAGGCTTATACATGGGCCAGCGGGGTAAGTATGACCTCTAATAAGTATGTTAAAAAGTTAAGCACATTAGCCAAAAAAGATATATCATAGAATAATTTTTACTTTTTAACTTCTAGGGAGTAATTTTTTTCCTAAGCTAATAATTAAAAAAAATGCATAAACTACGAAATACAATTAAAGTAACACTATAATATCTGAAGAGGAATTCTTATTTCTTGTTTTCATTAATTGTTTATTTATTATTTTCCGTTAGCGGGGGCAAATTTTCGAAACTCCGAATGTAGGGTCAAGGCCGTTGGCGCATGTATTTGCCTTAATATAGTAAATATATATATACATTTTATATAGCGTAGTACTTAGCGCTGGTGACAAAATATTCAATATTCCAGGTACAGAGTCGGACGATGAGTATATGCAGCTCATATCTTATATAGAAACTCGTCCACTGAAGTACAAAGTATTGTCCACAATACCGATGAATGCTTCTTTCATACCAAAAGTGCTGAGTTTTATCGCTACTTACACGATAGTTCTATTGCAGCTGACGCAAAGTTATTGATTCTTTATTTTATTAATGATGTTGGTAATGATTGAAACGGCAATAATGATCTTACTGACAATGATAATGATTT
Source organism: Cyclargus thomasi (assembly GCA_026546445.1). NCBI lineage: Eukaryota > Metazoa > Arthropoda > Insecta > Lepidoptera > Lycaenidae > Cyclargus > Cyclargus thomasi. The sequence goes on along the minus strand of JAOTAV010081585.1, from coordinate 5,927 downwards.
AGATGTTAACAATGATATCAAAGATGATATGTAAAGTATTGGTAAAGAATTTAAATGTTCTGCACTGGTGATGGAGTTAATATCACTGGTTTATGTATATGATGTAAAGCTTTTTGGCCGTTATGTCTTGTGTAACTTTGCCATTAAAATATACTCGTAGATAAACGAATATTATTGCGATTTGTTTTTTTTTTTTGATGTTTCGTAAGTATATAACTAATTCTCGCAGAAGACCCATAACAACGTTCAAAATTGCAAAAAAAGTAACAAGTATTTAAATTTCATATTTATTAATTATTGAACGTAACTATTATTATCGCATTTTATTATATTATAACTAATGGAAGAAGTGATATTTATTAATAGTTTGTCCATAATAAAGTTTATTTCCATGTACAAATATAACAATAGAATTAGATCTCCTTGAGATATTCTGCTATTTCGTAGTAATTTGAGTGTAATAATTTGTTTAATTTATTATATTACGTCTTTTTTATTTTTACGTGTCCTTGCTCAAACTAGGTAACCAAAATTCTGGATTACCTCTCGTAACAAAGCAAGTATTTTAAAAAGGTTGTAACGGTAAATTTTCATTTATTAATTCCAGAAGCGAATATTCAATTTAAATCCATAAATTCTGCGACTTTACAGAAAACCGCATAAAAAAACACTTTTGTTGTATTTTACCGAGTTGGTAAAGTAGTCGAATGATTAAGAAAGAACTTAGGTCGCTAAAAAATGTGTAATTAATTTTGCTTAAAAATATAATATTATTACTCTGGTGTTGTACACAACTGGGGCTAAGACATACTTAACAAGTAATACTGAAACATTCCCAGGAGAGTGAATTAAAATTAATAATAATGATTTTATTTCAGACATTGATGATTTAAGAAAAAGTTTATCTTAAGACTGAGAAAAATTAGATAAAAGTCACATTATAGAAACCATTTATCATATAACCAAAGCATGACCACATTTAGAATTGTTTTTATTATAATAATAATCCGTACAATCTGTATTAATAAAAAAATTAGGAGTATCACACGGTTCGGTCGAAGTTCCAATTTCCAAAGCACGTAAAACAAAAAAAAATAAAGTTAAATAAATATGAGTCTAAAGACTTAAGACACAATTCATTCATGAATAGAAAAAAAAATACAATTACATTATATATTTATTTATAAGCCATGATAACTAAGCCATGATGTTATAGTCAAACAAAATAACTTATTACATAAAAATGCAAATTAAGAAAATATTAAATACATTTTTTTTAAATATATAGTCGAAATTTTCAAAGCGTACGAGAATGTCGTTTACTAAGGGATCCTAATTAACAAGATTATAAATCAGGAAAATATGAACGTTGGTTGTGATCACCTCTACCATGTCCTTACAGATTGTGGTTTTAAGATAATAAACAAAAACCATTAGTGCTCAAATCATTCTCACGTTTAATAAATGAAAAAATTAATTTGAATTTTAATCAAAAATTTTTTCCCCTTTGATTATAATTATTTTAAACCAGTTATAGAGTGCACGTCTTATATTTGTATTAAGGATGTATTCCATGATAGTTACAAAGGGTCACTTGAAGCAGAAATTTGTCTGAACACCAACAAATTCAACACAAAAGTAAGTAAATTTTTGTTTTTCCAAATAGAAACACAATGTTAAGATTGGAATCTTTTTATACAATACATCAAATAATAACCCCCTTACCTAACTAACCAATATTCACTTCCTTTCAGGAATTTTGAAAACGTTACACGAAAATCATATGCCTATTGAAAACCGTCAATTTCATTTAGATAACAACAGTACAAAGTTAGTATCAGTACCGAGAGGAGAATATGTTACAGCGGAAAAATTAACAGTTCCTGTTCGGTTCAACCAACATTTTATTTGGCAATAATTAAATTAGTTAGTGATTACCAAAATAACCTTATTCAAATTTTCCTCTCCGTCTTAGATACAAAATGTCAAAGGTTTGCAGTCATACATACAGTCGCATATTTTTGTATGCTCTGACATTGGTATTGCATGGATATAATAAGGTCATTATCGACGGGAGGTACAATGAGATATCTGACGACCCAGATATAAAAGCCTACTATCCGCTACGTAACAGGTATTTCACGGGATGGATTGTGGTAAGTATAATATAATTATTGATATGAGTAAAACTATTATTTTCCTAAACCTAAGTAATCTTCATTCATTTGTATAGACTTGCACAAATCATTACCTAAGTAACTAAATCCTATATATACTTTACATTAATGCAAATCGATGCCTTCCTGCCGCAACCTCGTATCTTAAAAATGGCTACTAAAACTGATTATATTTTTTTCTTTGGTAATTGTACAAAACTAGATATGAGGTTATTTGATAAGTAAATTATTGCCTATCAAATAACCCCATATCTAGTTTTGAACAATGACTAAGAAAAAAAATATAATCAGTTTTTTTGTCCAATGAAATGTAGCCTATTTTAAGATACGAAGTTGAGGCAGTTAGGCATCGAAATGTAACAGTGGGGTGCCCCTGTAGCTTTAATAAAAAAAAAGCTTACGAAAATTTTAAAATACAATTATTTTGTTGATTAAAAACATTTTTACAAATAAAACGTCTTATTTTAAAAACTGACACGTCTCTTTTTCAGTTCCTGCATATGGTTTATTCTGTTATTGGGTTGGTTTGTGAGGGTCTCAAAATCAGACATTCTTTTAAAAAAGATTATGAGCTGCCAAAACATTTGAAGGGGTTCAGAGATTTCTTGTTCAGTGTGTTCATATGGCCATCTACTTGGGTAAGTCATAACTAATAATATTAACAATTCAAGACAAGCTTGATGGTATACTATAGCGTATAGGAACTTGTGTGTGAAGTACGAGCGATACTGTCTGCTTACAGAGAAGAACCACAAGGATAGACCTCGCGTCTGGGGAGACTTTTATTACTTAACCAACGGTCCTTACTTTTATAAATTAAAGTATTTCCTATAGTTATAGGAATAAATTAAAGTATTTCCTATAGTAAAGAATTAAAGAATAGAGAAAGCTCTACGTCTCCTTAGAACGGTGTCACTAAACAGAAAACTGGCGTGAAACGGCGTAGTGCTGTGTTTCGTTGAGTAAGTGAGTTTACCGGTGGCCCAAATTTACTAATCCCCTATCCCTATTCCCGTTTCCTATTTCTTCTTATATGGCTGGCAACGCACTTGCGACTCTTCGGATGTCGTGAGTGTCCATAGGCGACGGCAGTTGCTTTCCATCAGCTAACCCGTCGCTTGCCCCATAATTAACATAAAAAAAATCCGATGCTAAACAAATCATCCATAATAGTTATCTCTAAACGAAACTAAATATGATACAAGAACAGCAAAATGCAATTAATTCTAAGATATTTTTAACTAAAAACAAAAGAGGAAGGAATAAATGAATAAATTATAAACGATAATTGCTACCGTACGCTATAGTTGTGCGGAATTCATTCTCGCTTTTTAAATCTAAATTGTTATTTTCAGGTGGTGTTTCTTGTGTTCTGGATATTGTACTACTACAACAGACATCTAGTGTGTCCACTCTTTGTGGACAAACTCGTGTCTTCAAACTCTAACCACATAATGCACACATTCATTTTACCTTTCGTGCTTCTGGAGCTGTATTTTGAACCTAAAATTGCTCCCGCATCACAAAAAAAGAATGTTATAGTCCTTTCAATCTTCTACTGGTCCTATTATGCAATGTAAGTACAATTTATGTGGTTACATGGGATTTATGACTGAAATTTTGCAATTTATGCTTTCAAAATGACTTGTATTACCGCTAAAATAATAACAATTATTTATTTAAAACGAAAAAATTAGCGAACTTCAAGACAGACCAATCAACAACGCAATACGCAAACGCAACAAAGAATAACTTCTGTGGCGCAGTAGTTGATCACCTTGGTAGCTTCCGCCGGGGGTCGCGGGTTCGAATCCCACCGACGGAACAAAGGTTTTTCAAAGTTCCTGGGTCTTGGATGTGTATTATATATGCGTATAATAAAAATCTTTAATATGTGTATAGTATAAAAGTATGAAATATATTTCCGTTGACCTATTATTATACCTGTAACACAAGTCCCACGGGTACTCACCGCGGGGCCAGACAGACGTGGTGTGAAGCGTCCATAGATATCAATTAAATAATCATTAAATAAACTTCTGTCAAAGTAACTTCACCGACCGGACATCAGGGCTAATTAATACAAATTAATATTTGTACTATAGTCCTTAACAAACAATGAATATTTCAGGGTGCTGTATACATACAATGAAGATGGACGTTGGCTGTACCCAATATTTAAGGAGATGTATGGAACTGCATACTTTCCTATGATACCCATACCGGTATACGTGGTCATCTTAACAGCTTACTTCGCCCAGTGGACCAACACGAACAAATCGCAGACAGAAGATACAAAACTATCATTCTTACAGCTCTTTTCAGATTCGATAGAAAGTATAAAGGCTGAATAAAAACATAACTTATACTATTGTATTTTTATTTCCTCTTGACTATCATCAAGAAGATTTGTCATGGTCTTTGTCCGTTATGAAGTCCTAAGCTATTAATAGTAATGAAAATAAACATTTTATTCTCACTTTTAGAATAACTTTACAGAAACTTAGAACTTAATTAAGACCATTGATTGTAGGATTAACATTAGCCGTTGTATAAACTGGAAACTAAACTAGGGTACCCTGTATTTCAGGACTCCAGGTTTCGCCCGCGGATAATCAGTTAAAGATGTCGCGTTCGTGTGTGTGTATGTATGTGTGTAAGTCCTATTTTCCATCATTATAATGCCCATAATAGTTCCTATATACAGTACATTTAATGCACTTTTTAAATATCACTTAGATTATAATATATATTTTAATAATAGTAATATACATTATATTGTTGTAAGATTTTTTAACAATTTTATGGTCTGACTTGAACTAAAACACAGTTTTACTATTAGGTTTCACACTTTAGTTTGCACACTTGCATAGGCACGGAAGTACACAATATGTCATCTCAGTTTCTTGAAAGACGTTGTAATGTCTTAGTTATAACAAAAGCAGGATAACGTCTGTCGAGTTACAAAGCATAATAACATAGTAATAAAAAACAAAAATTCAAAACTAATACTAAATAAAAACTCAAGAGTTTGTGTTGACCTAGATGTAAACGAAAGTGAAAAACATTTAATTAAGGTATTAAGCAATTACAAAATTAAAAAAGGTGCACACATTAAAAACAACATTGTTAGCACAGTAAGATCACAGAGAGACAATAAGGAGGTTTTAGCACGGAAATGCAGCTTTGTAACTTTCTACAACTTGTGATCAAGTTTATATTAAAACGCACAAAAAAGACCAATATAAAATGATCTTTATCTTCAACCCGTACTTTCTAATTCTGAGGATGTTCGGATTTTGGTGCGCTCTAAAAAAGTTTTAACCGGTTTAAGGTTGGAAATATTCGAATCATCCTTGTCTATGCTTCGGGATCAAAATGCCCGGCGCACAATATGTTGCATATTGTTTTATTTTGTTCTTAAGAAGGCGATCGCCTCCTACTTGTCATGGTCAAGTACACTTTAGTGTTACCGGTGTATAAAACTCCTTTGATTTGAGGACAAACTTCACTTTATTACCGTTAAGTTTTTTTTTTGTGTACATAAAAAGACATAAAAAGAAGGAATGAGGCATAGAAATGAATTAAAAGGATAAATTAAGTTATGCGAAGAGTTTTGGCGGGGATTTCAGAGAGTGACGTTGTGTGTTTTGTATTTTTTGTTAAATTTATATTATTTACGTGTTTAATGTGTGATAATGGTAGAATATCGAATATTAAACATTCGTTTGTTATGCACAAGTGTGGACA
>JAOTAV010081574.1:0-12393 GCA_026546445.1 Cyclargus thomasi | reverse complement strand
TAAGCTTTATATAAAATGGGTGTAAATGTAAATTTTTAATTTATAAGTTAATAAAGCAAATTTAAAAATATGGATTTCATGGAGCACAATTTTATAATAAAACATGTAATTAGAGCTTATGAAGTGAATCAAGCATTTGAAGAGAAAGTAAAATATAACTTTTATATAACTCTTTTAGTGATTTGAGGAGATTTTAATCAGCATAAAGAACCCACCCTTTATGAATAGAGGGTATGTTTCTGTTAGGTTCTAAAATTTTTTTAATAAAATAATCTTTGCTAAAACTTTTTTTAAGTTATCTTTTATCCTAGGTCTTTAATAAAATTTTTTTATTATTTAACTAGTAATTACAATGATGAATATCTTTTTTATACATAATATTCGTAAAAAAATTAACAAAATATTATTTTGATTAATGTTTGTTGATTAAATAATTCGTTAGAGAAATTTTAATATGTTTTTGTATTGTTAATTTACATTACAACCCAAATTTGACAAGTAAAAATATTTTTTTGTTGAAAAATTATGAAAACTTGTGATTGAAAAGGAGTAAATATGCCAATGAAATATATAAAAATCAATTGAATGTTTATATTAGCAAAATAGTTCATTTAAAAATTACTCAGTAACACTTAAATAAAATAAATCTTATTATCGTAGAAAATAATCTATTCTACGAAAATTGAGTAGATAAAAAAAGAGACAGTTTTATTTTCTAAAAATTCTTTATTTCCAGTGTCATAAGACAAAATAAAGTTAATAACTCACAGACTTTTAGTTAAACAAAAAATTTTTGGAGATATCAATATAATGGTCTGTTCATTTACTTAAGAATACAATATCAAAACAAAACTAAATATTATATCTAAATATCAACGAATTAACCATGTTTAATATACCTATTTGTGTTAGTAAAATGTTTTGTATTCCATTTGAAAGTAAAAAATTTTTTAAGTTAATATGTGATCAACATAATTTTGTTTGGAAATAAAAAGCATAGATCATTTTTTAGATAATATAGAGATAAATACAAATATAACAAGTAAATATGATAAATTTAATAATCTTATATAGCTTTAAAAATAAAGGTTTTTTAAAACCCAATAGTATTTGATTATACTAATTACAATCTCTTCGAGTAAAATATCCTTGTTTTCTTTAAAAACTATAATATAACTTTCCAATCTATTTTTTTAAAAATATTTTTACTTTTAACTCAGAAGTGGATTGTAAAAAACATTTTTTTAGATTATATTTTTCGAAATATATCTTTGAATTCTAGAGTTTGGGCAAGCTTCGGCATGAATAGCTTTATAATATGAGCTTCGCAGTTTGTTACTTTACCAATTGATACTTTTTTATCGCACTGGATATATAAGATAGTACATTTATAAATACTCTTGTTTGGGATTATATGATGAGCTCTTCATTCATTCTTATTAAACTTATGCTATAAAGTAACCGTCTTAGATTAGATTTTGACTATTTTACATGTTTTCAGAAAATTTTATATAAAACTTAAAAAACACGAGGGTAACTGATAATTTACAATCATTTGTATTGTATTTTTAATTTTATAAGATAGAAAATTGAAATAGCAATAATAAAAATATTAATTGCAAAAAAATTACATAAATGCATCTTTAGGCTCTAAATTTATATTTTTAGATCGACATTCATTTTTTCCGGCGTTATTTTTTCTTTATTTTATTTTGATTGTTTTTCATTTGCTAAAAACATTGTATTTCATTTATGTTTATACGATTAGGAAATCGGAATTCTTGTTCATATTGTAAATGACAGGCTTCTTTTAATAAAAGGATCTATTACAAATGGATAGCTTTTCATTTTAAAAAAAAAGCAGTAAAAAAGGTTATTGGCATTCTTAAAAGCGCACATTGTATTACTTATTAATTTATTGAATAAAAAAATCGTTTCTTAAAAAAACACAGCAACCATATTTTTTCTTTTAGCACTCATATCTCATTATTTATAACAATACTAATATTTTGTACTATTTATTGACTGTTTTTTGCTCTTCTAGCATATCTAAAGTTCTCTAAGCTGTATAAAGCCATTCTTTTACATGACATCCTTGAATTTTTGTATAAAATTTAGGGTTTACTATTTTGATTTGAAGTATAAATGCTAATTCAAGATAAAACAATAAAAAAAAGAATTATATATTTGTTAACCTTTTTAGAAATACTTTTATACATTTTAAAACAATTTAATTCTTTCAAACCAATATCTTAAGAATTTTCATTATTTAATTAAGAAAGCAAGTAACTTTAAGTATTTTAAAAAACACAGCTTTAAAAATGCATTTTTTATCGTTTCATATAAGTTCTATGAAATTTTAGAAAATTAATTCCTTTATTCGATTATTTATTGATTACTTTTTTCACGAGTTTTTAGAGAATATATTTTTTTTTATAGCAATATGAAACAATTACCTAATTTGATGGTCGATGTGAATTGTTCTTTTTTCTAAAAGCCTTTGTATTTTTAAAATGATTACTTGTGGTACAATTGACAGTTTAAAATTTAATTTCAAATGTTTGATTAAGTATTGTGCAAAGACGATAATTAGAAATAGTGCTCCTGCCTCTAAGGCTCCTACCCGTAGGGCTCCTACCCGTAGGGCTCCTTTCCCTAGGGCTCCTGCCCCTAGGGCTCCTTCCCGTAGGGCTCCTTCCCCTAGGGCTCCTTCCCCTTCAAATTTTTATACACACCGCGATTGTCAACAACAAAGTAACAACACCGCACTTTGTTTACAATCACGTTTTGTATGGAAATGTCAATTTTTGACAGAGGGCTAATGTAACATACCGCTAATCTTAAGTTAATGCATAATATAAGTAACCTGTACGGCAAAATAGTATTAATTATAATAAAAAATAAAGTACTAATAATAATTATTATTATTATCGTTTAATTTAGGCAAATTATATCGAAATTTTCTATAACTTACGTATAAAAAGATTTTCCGACAATTTTCTTCTGCTATTACTATTACATCTAAAATACTTCATCGCACCATTGTTTTAACTTTTTGCACAAACACAGCTTATAAGAAAAAACAAAAAACGGGAATTAAAAGGTTATATTCTGGCTTTAAACAATTAAAATTCCTAGGGCGCAGCTGACCGACCACGATACGTTAATCTTTGTTTAGCACAATGCGTGCCTAAAATTTAAAAAAAGTGGCCACATGATAAGGGACAAAAAATTATGTTTTTTTTTTTCTCTTTCGTACGCAAGCAATACGTAATTAACTTACTCTTTCATGTGCAAATGAAAACATACAGCAGTCTATGGCTTCTCTGTCTACGTAAAAACTTAAGATTTTTTTTAAGTGTTTGGAGCTTGTTAAAAGACAAATTGTTTAAATACTGCGAATTTGACAAAAAATTTGTCAGATTTATTCACGATGGATTCTCTGATTGATTAATCCACGATGAATTTATCTGAAACTTTTTTTTATCCACGAGTTTATTAAGGAGTCCTGAGAGCAATTACAGTGGTTTTAGAAACTTTATTTTTTTAAGACAGTGTTATAAAAAGCTGGCAATATGTCAGATTCCGATGAGTTAAAATGGCTTAAAATAGGAACCAACGATCTGAATCCAGTTTTAGATATAATGCCGTTTTTATTTCAAATTTAATAAAAAATTAAAAAATCTGCCACAAAATATAGATTTTATCAAAAAGCTATGATCCAGAAGCGACACAAAATTTTAAAATAAGCTAATTAGACATCACCCTATCCCCATATATATGCAACAAATTCAGAAACCTTAGAATTCTTTGAACTGAACACCTCAAAACACGCTAGCCGCACTGGTCTAATGTATGTAATTTTCCTTTAAAATATGTAAAGGCCATAATATTTCAGATATTTTGGGTTTCTTAGGTACATGGTGTACATGTACCATTTGGTTAAAAATATTCAAAATAGTATTATGATTTATGGAAAATACACAATATTAATTTATTCAAATTAAAATTTCGTATTTAAACCTTTATATATTCACAATTTGATGGTAGCTAGCTGTATTCAAATGTGTGACCTATTTTCCTACATGCGGTATATTATGCTATTGTTCAAACCTCCAAAGAAAATTAATTTCAAAGTTTTTCAATATTTGCTCCCGACTTGCTCTACATCTGCTATTAACGTAATATTATGGACTATAGTGTAGCGTTCAAATTATTATCTGTACATCATCTATGACATAATAAAATAGTAAAATTGGAATGTCGGCACATTTAAAATTTTACAAAATAATTAATCAATATGGGGGTGCTAAGGAACAGTAATGGTACACATATCGACAAAAAAAAGTTGTCTATCTGTTGTCTGTCTGTACGCGCTAATCTCAGTAACTACTGGACGGATTTGAATAAATCTTTTTTTGTTTAATAGCTATTAGGTTTGGGCAACATATAGGATACTTTTTATTTCGGAAAAATTTACGGTACCCGCGTGATTTTTTGCGCAACGAAGTTACTCACCAACTATCTTAAATATATGTAAAGATCAATGGTGTCTGACAGACTGATTGTCTGACTAACGTAATGATTTGTCAACGTACGTCCAAAACCATTGAATGGATAGGTCTGAAATTTAGCATGCAAGTAAATGTTGTGACGTAGACATCCACTCAGAAAGGATTTTAATGAATTTTTAACCCCCTAGGCGACAAAATAGGGGATTAAGGTATCAAAACAGGGAGGTGAGGGGAGTGGAGAGAATAATTCATTAAAAAGCCGGCAAAGCACTTGCAACGCTTCTGATGTTAATATTGTCCATGGGGTAGGGTAGGGTATACTATGAAAGTCGGATTACTTTATGAAAATATTATTATTGGGTGCCTTGCGAGTTCGGAGCAACAAAAAAGTAAATAAAGCTTTGTCAATTCTATTCTATTTTGGTCTCAGTGTGTGTCGTTTGTAAGCTGTGATAAATCGCTTTTATAAAACAAAAAATGATGCGTTAAATCGTAGAAATATGTCCTAAAGATTGTGCGAAAAAATTTGACGCACGTCCACCAACGATGGCCTCTGCAGCCGACCACAGAGAATATAATCACTACGTTTTTGGGACCGACCAACCCTCGGTTAAAATTACACCGTTGCATCGGTCGTCAGGAGTCTTTCAAAACCCAAAAAGAAATAGCATAAATTAACATAATATAACTTCACGTTTTAAAATCAATGACTACACTGGTCAACAAAAAAACAGTTTTTGTGTGTAACATGAAAACTTTTGTCTAGTTATGTTTCGAACAAGGATAGGGATAATAGAAATGAAATGAAAATGTTCCAAATACGAATACTTTTTTTGTAATTCGATTTTTAAATATTTTAGAAAATTTCAATATTTATTGACGAAGTAAAGTTATTCCTCTATATTGCATTATTAAAATCGAGATGAACTTAAGATTTTCTTCTATATTTTCCTTCAGGGACGTCTCTTTGTAATCTCAAACAATAATCCGCCAGCGTACGTGGACTCCACTTGCCCTGATTTTTTTTTCTATAGTAGAAATATCTTGGTGGAATCTTTTACCGTGTTCAACGCTAACGGCACCCAAATTTTTAGGAAAGAAGTCTACATGTGAATGTAGAAAATGTATTTTCAACCACATATTACACCCTAAAGCCTTATACGTAGATAAAAGTTCCTCAACAATACATTCATAGTCATTCGATCCGTGGTTTCCGAAAAATTTTTGAGTCACTTTCATGAACTTAAACACTTTTCCAAGCCGATTTTTTCAAATCGCTTAGTTTTTCTTTAAATATTTAAATAATATTATTATCTTTCATTAATTGTCTGATTTGAAGACCAATAAATACACCTTCTTTAATTTTTGCTTTGCTCAGTTTAGGGAGTTTTTCTTTTAAGTATAAAAAACCGTTACAAGTCTTATCTATAGCTTTAACACAAATTTTCAGGAGCCCAAGTTTTATGTGAAAAGGTGGTAGAAATATATATTTCTTTGTCCTAAGGTAAGGGATTCCCGTTTAGGCCAGTCTTTCTTGGCATAATGATTTTTTTGATCTCTGGTGTCCCACTCACAAATAAAACAACGTATTTTGTGTATCCTAGCTGTAATCCTAATATCACCTTCAAATCTCCACAAACTTTCCAGTTGTGTTCGTTATATTGAATCCTTTCCAAAATAAATTTAATAGTTTCATAAGATTCTTTCATGTTAGTACCCCAGTGGTATAGATGGAAGTTCGTTTCTGATGTGTAAAAGAACAGCTTTTAAACTTACTTTTGATCCATCTATAAATAAACGCCATTCTTCTGCTTTATATCCCAAAGCGATCATTAGGCCACAGACAATATTGTTTTATATTATTGTTTTTAGTATTGATCATCTTGTGAAAAAAAAAACTTTTAGCGTTTCATCTCGATTGCGAAAGTGACATACTTTTGTTTTTGGTTGTAATAAATTCCACCCCTTTAATCAAGAGCCCAAAAGTTCTGCCTGTTGTTTGGACAAATTTAAGTCACGTACCAAATCATTAAGATCACCTTCAGATAGTAGATGTGGCTCATTCGGTAAAGAAGCTTCTTGGAAGTCAGGATCTAAAATCGTTTTCGATTGTTTCCGGTGTAGCGGACAGACCGGAACCTTTAGGTGGGTCTGGTATGGATAGTTCATCATTGTGAAGCTAACCTAAAGCACGGTTAATCTTTAATTTTGTGGGTAGTAGCTGTAACACAAAAACAAGACCTGATGGAATCAAAGTAAATATAGTTTTTATATGAGGGTAGGTAGGTAATTAAAAATTAGTAAGCACCTTTCTTGTTACAAATGTTTGTTAAACCAGTGTTATCGGCGAAGATGCAATTACTTGATAGTGAGGCCATGTCTCATGTAGCAAGCATTGCTGTTCCTATACCTTACCGTCAGTATTATTATTCCCTGGTGCAGGGCAGTCGTACAGGAACTTGGCCTCCACGCCGTTCCACGCGGCGAAGCTGAAGTAGTTGATTGTAAGGGGGCTGTGGTCCATGTAGCTTAGCACCGGCAGCGGCTCTCCTTCCTGACCGAACTCTATCACGCCGTCTGCAATGGGGGAAATTGAAAGAGAGCCAGTTGACGGACCTACGTCATTTGGTGGGAATATGCCAAGTCCGTGTAAGCCGTGAGTTTGTCATAACCCGACAAAATAACTTAGATCCACGATCTGTATTTTTCAACTTCCCTAATTGTACCATCGAAGAAATTGGAACAGAGCCAGTTGACGCACCTACGTCATTTGGTTGGAAAATGTTAATTGTTTCCATGTAAATCGTTATCTGCCCGCTGGGTTTGACATTGAAACGCGACTAACTTACTTAGATTCACAATTTAGCTGGCAAGTTATTTCTTTGGCAGATAGTGAACAATTTTATTGACAAAAGACATAATAATAAGATAAGATATTTTAGTGTCTCTAAATGGCCCTTCGACTTCTGCCTATGTACTCGTATATGTATCAATTTCCTTCAGGGCCTTCACATCTGTCCCGGACGGAATGTCGCAATCACCGGTGGTACTCAGTCCAGCTTGTCGAGGAACATCGTAGAGTTTTAGTGGGAGCCCAAATCCCCTGCGGAATGCGTTACAGCATTTCTCTACGCTAAATAAAAAAAGGGCCTTCACGTCCGCGACGGACGCCTTCTTAACGCAGCTAAGCCCTTGAGGTACACCCCATACCTTCGGTAATTCTGATGTAGAACGGCCTGAAGTCGATAGGAGACAGTATCCCAACAGTCTTGGCGGACGTCCGAGCGTTCTTTCTGACGTTGCGGCGAAGCTCGGTGAACTTGTTAGCACCACCACCAACAACTGCAGAGGAAAAAGAAATATTACTAACTAGGTGACTACCGCAACTTCCTTGCGCGAAAAGTACATTTTCCCGGGATAAAAAGTATCCTGTGTGTCGCCTAAAAATTAAATAAAATTAATTCGAAACCGTTTAGTAGTTCCGGAGATTAGCGCGTACAAACAGAAAACTTTTTTGTCGACTTTTGTTCTATTACTGTTCCCAAGCCCCCAACATTGATTAGTTCGTAAAATTATTAATTGTACAGACACGCCAATTTTACTGTTTTATTATATGTACAAAAAACTCTGGCATTGTTTCCATTTCACTGTTTCCTTAAAACTGAAAGTAATACGCTTGAACTTCTTGGAATAGTTGTCATCTATACAAATAAACAAAATTGGAGTATCTGTTTGTAATATTTTCGGGCAGGTAGAAGTTGTAGTGGAGAATAGCTTAGGCTACCTTAACTTCCAAAATTCATTCCATTATCCGTGTCTGGTATTTTGTGTTGACGCTAAGCAACGAAGTCGCTGGCAATACCTGTGTATCCGTTTAAGAATGGAATGAAAGAGGAAATGATTTTCACTTCTTCCACTTACCTATTTCGTATACAGGCTCATTAGCATCAACTTTAGAGTTGGTCGACAGCAGAATATGGCCGTTGCTGGCCGCTAGGATCGCTATATGCATCTCCAACAGAACTTCTGGATTCTTCGACTTCTTGGCCAAAGTGTTCACATGGTAAAACGTTTCGTAGCTGTAGCCGTGCTTGCATAAGTGCTCCTTGCAATGTAAAGCCACTGAAAAAATATGTTCCATTTTATAATCACACTTGAACTTGATTGACTGATATTTTAGAATTTAGAGCATTCGTGGCCTAGTGGGTAGACCTTTGGGTCACACTAGAGAGAGTGCTAGGTTCGAACCTGGAACCCGGGCTGACTTGACCTGATTGATGCCACGGTCTTACAGAAAACTGGCGTAAATCAGCGTTGCGCTGTGATTCGTACAGTAAGTGACTTTACCAGAGGAGCAACTTCCTTACATCTTATTCCCTATCCCTATTCCCGGAGCCTTTTCCTTCATTAAGAGGCCGACAACGCACTTGTAACGCTTGCACCAGTGTCTATTTGTAACGGCTGCCGCTTTAGATCAGGTGATTCGGACTCTTATAAAAATAATATGACATAAACGCTTAATCCAAACCACTGGTCGAACTGAAATCTGGCATGCACTAAGACAACATAGAAAGTATTTTTGATAAATTCTACCCCCAAGGGGATAAAAGAGAAGATGGAATTTTGTACAAAAAAATAAACTTCTTAATCAGAACTAGTTCGTGGGCAACAGCTAGAAATGTTTAGGTGAGATTTGTATTAAATAGAAACTAATTCAAACGTATTAGTATTTAAGTATTAAATATTGAATGATTGCTTATTAACAATACCTTAGCATAGTCATGTACCTATGTATAAAAACCATCCAATAAATAAAGATTTTAAAAAAAAGCTAGTAAATCAATACACAACAACTTACTGTCGTAAGTGAAAGTTCCATTGCTGCTTGCTTTAACAGGCACATAGAAACACAACAAACACACCATTAACAACAAAAACTTCATTTTGTCGCGGCACAGCTGTTGTTACTAAATTAGCCACATTATATTTTTAAACAACCCATAAATTGATAAGCTTCATCTGGTATGCAGAATGGATTTTATGCCGAGCGTTAGAACGGCAGTACCAATGAGTAAAATTAAAAAAAAAACCTTTGTTCATAAGATATAATTGAATATAAAAGTGAAAGTATTCGCATTTTACTACATTAGAGCTATTTTTTAATTAATTTACCCTCGTAACTTATCTACTTCACCACCTACTTAGGTGTATTTTTTTAAATGTATTTATTCAAATATTTTAAAGCATTAAATACTTAGCCTAAAAACCGCCAAACTGCATATCAGTTTGTTAGCGATGTTTTTAACACAATTAGATAAAAGATAAACAATAATACTTAAAATTAAATAACATCTTTCTTCTTTTTGTTAAATCAAAATAAATAATCTATATAAACTAAACATAAAATTTGAGAAAAAAAACCTGCAATATATTTTGACATCATAATAATAACTTACAATCTGTTATAATTATATAATTAAGTTATTTTTTTTAATTTAAAAATAATTATATAATTAAGTTATTAAATATATAATTAGGTAAGTAATAACAAGTCTTATGCACTGCTAGCTAAGTTACAGTCTTTTTTCAAAAAGTATCTAGCTTTTACTTGTAACATTACGTATTCGGTGGTAAAACACTGAATTAACAATTAATTTTCATGTCGTAAATCCTCCATTTCTGCAAAAAAATGGGAGTTTTATAAATTTCAGTTATTTACTTCATCCATTCATGTCTTCAGTGATGTCAGTTGTGAGTAATTTGGGTTCATCAAAAGCCAGATTTTTGCAAAGGTAAATTTTAAGCATCAAAGATTTAACTCTAATGAGTTTTAATGTAATTAATATTTATTATGCAATATATCTATATAATGTATGTTCCGTAACGTCTCTAAAAATAGCTTAAATATATTTCACTCCATTATCTAGCTTTAAAATATTTTACGTACTTTATTTTAGTATAATTTTTAGTACCCATGCAATACGTTCTATAAAAAAAATGGTATTGACATAAACGCGACCTAATTAATTAATAAGTGTTTTTGTCTGTTTATTTGTCCTTCTTCACGCCCTAACGAAGCAACTTATCGACTTAATTTTTGGCATACCTAGACTCAGTTGAAAGGATGGAGAGTAACATATGCTAGTAGGTAGCATATTTGTAAGAAATATCATATATTTTTAAGAAATATCCCGTTTTTTTTTAAAAAAACTTTTTTTATCAATTTTCAAATTCCACGCGAGCAAAGCCGCAGACAAAAGTTAGTTTACATGTATACATAGACCAACTTTTATATAAATTAACTATCCTGAGATACTGAACACAACAGTCCTGCTGTCACAACACACATCAGCGTCACAGGATATGTTGCTGATACCGTACAGGAACTGATAAAACTCTTGTTCCTATGTTAGCATTGTTACTTGTAATCTATATGAAGGACCTAAATCATACTACAATAATAATAATAACTCCCGCGCCGGTTTCGGTGGTGGTGGCCCGTTACGTTGAAACCAGGGGGGTTAGCCAAGACCTAAACTTTTAAGCTTCTTTGTAGAATCGCCAAAAAAAATGTATGGTAATGATATAAGCGTTCGTTACGCCGTATGTCATTTCCATACATTTTGTTTGGTGATTCTACAAAGAACAGAAAACGTTTAGGTCTTGTCTTACCCCCCAGGTTGCTTGATACAGGAGTAGTTTTATAGTGCCTAAGTATATCCGCAGTACATAGGAGCACCCTCTGTCCCTCTACGCTCATAATAATTATCATAGTGGGACGGATGACCGACACGACTGGAGAGATCAGGCGCAGGTTCGACTTTGTACATGCCATGACAGACAGACGCATGGACAACGATGCCAAAGTGTATCTTTCTTACCTCTTCATACTAAAATCGCTGAACTGATTCTTATGTTTATTTTTAAAATTCGTTTATCGCGGAGAACCCTACATTTTTCCGATGCACATACTTTTGCATTTATAATAATAAAATTATTATAAATGCAAAAGTATGTGCATCATATTTTTCGTTATCTAAGTATAGATAACGAAAAATAAACCAAAGTCATTCAATAAATATTATCTATATAATATAATAATAGGCGAGCGGAAAACTTTGTACCCCTTTTTACGAAAGACGCGTGCAAAGTTCACGTCCAAAGGGTTGTTTCCCCAGTTCAGTTCTACAATCCTGCAGTGCTATTCTGTAATTTCAAAAATCTCACTTCGATCGAACTAGACAAAGTGAGAATATGACAGTTGATAAGCGAGTTTGGTATTCAGAAATAAATTTCGCCGCTATTGCAGCAGTCACTTCGAATCCATTTAAGAATTTATCTGTCAACTGTCTAGTTCACTTCACCTACGTTTTCGTTCCCGGGCGGCGCTAGTGTCGATTACACATCGTTTCTGAATACAAAACGTTCATGTAGCGCGGAATCCGCTGTGAATTCACAGTGGAATTGGTTTGTGTCAATCTCAGAATAGCTCTGCTGTTCGCGTCATTATAACTATATTATGTGTTATTGCTAATTTATTAAACAGCAAAGCGATAACAGTAGGATTGTCAGACAGACAGACAGAAATTAGCATTTATAATATTATATTTATTTTCCGTATAATTATTATATTTCATAAATTTTCATGACATTGCCTTCACAATCGTGAATGAAGTCGTAAGAATGCTAATTAACGTTGATTACATTCGGCATCTTAATTAAGATTCGGCGAAGTGCGTGTCAGGCGAGTGTAAAAAAAATGAACATTTACGAAACCTGCATGGTTCCAGGCAATTCAATATCGCCGATGTCATCGAGGCGGCGGCAAGAGAAGGCGGTTGCCCGACCAATGACATCCGGTCGGGCAAAATAACGATGG
>JAOTAV010081563.1:0-12393 GCA_026546445.1 Cyclargus thomasi | reverse complement strand
CACTCTAATGTACCGGGGCCGGGGAAACACTTACCAACAAAAGATTTATTCGCCTCGACTTTTTCCTAAGTTTATACGTGGAAAATGTATGTGGTTTAAGGTGAACTTGATCGCGCTTTAAAGAGGTTACGGAAGAAATTATTTTAAAATAACACGTAAGTCAAAAGTAGCAACTTTTCAGGAGAGCGAAATAATTGAATTTTGTATAGATCACCATACTAATTAAGTTTTTGTTAGCTGACACGTGTTCCTGAATAAGTTAAGCAATGAGTTTTCCAAATTTCTGCAAAACGGCATCAAAATGACGAAATAGCCAAAAAGTGACTTACGTGGTGTTAGAACTTCAACGACGATTCGCAATGAATTACCTACTGTTGTGTGAGGAATCCATACTAACATTAAAATGTGTTTGTTCGTTCATTCGTTTGTCTTTCCACCCCCAAGCTAAGCAACCAATCGACTTGATTTAGGGCAAGACTCAGTTACATACTTTTGGTCTCGGACGGCCTTTTAAGAGCGTATTCCCTCTTAAAAGGCCGGCAACCCACATGCAACCATTGCCAGTGTCTATGAGCACTGGTAGTTGCTTTCCATCAGGTTACCCGTTTGCCCGTTTGCCCTCTTATTTTTATTAAAAAAAAAGTCATCTTTCCAAAGAAGTTTTACAACAATTTCGTATTTCACTTGGTCAAAGCTACGCCATAAAATATTTAACTTTACCATCACTGAAACACAAAACGGAAAGCCTGTTGACGGTGCAGTGTACAGCAAAGCAAGTATGTTAAGCACACAACAGCACATTAGGTAATTTCCACGTTACGCTAATGTAGAATAATGTTGGCATTTTAAAGGAGATTTTGCCGGAAAATTATTTTAAAATCAATTTGGGGAACCTTCGTCAAGTGACCGCAGCTGGGGGCGCGCGACTTGACTGTCACTTGCGCATATACGCAGATTTTAAAATTATTATCATCCCGCAAACTTCACTAAGATAACTGCTTTGTGTCGAAATCCAAAATAAGCGCCTAAAAAAATATTTCGAAGCTCGAAGGCTATATATATATGACAGCTCATATATATGTATCACGTGGACTTCGGCCTGGCCGGGCATAACACCTCGCACGGTCGGAAGATCTTCCTTTCGCACCACGCATGTTCCCGCAGCTTGCAGCAGTTGCAGATTTTATCACATTTCGTCCTAAACTGTCGGCTGGGTTTAACACGACGTGACTAATTTACTAAGATCTGCCGTCTGGCTCTGTATCAACATTCTTGAGAGTAAATAACCGTGCAAAGTTGTGGCACGCAACTTGTTTTACTAATGATATTCAGGGGCCAAAAAAGCATACGGGTTACCTGATGGGAAGCAACTGCCGTCGGCCATGGACCCATGAGGAAATGGGAATAGGGATTTTAGGCCACCGGTAAACTCACGCACTGAACGAAACACAGCACAAAGCCGTTTCACGACAGTTTTCTGTGACGCCGTGGTATCAATCCGACCGAGACGGTCCATTCTTGTCGAAGGATAACGGCATAAAGGTATGTTGGGGCTAAAAAAACGGCTATGTAAAATAAGTTGAGAAAAAGTTTACAAAGGAAAATTAGAAAACTAGGTGGGTCCTATCAGCCAACGAAATTTCATTTCAGAGAATTAAAACAAAGGAGGGTTAACTACTTTTGAATTCGGAGGGTCTTTGTTAGAATCTTGGTCAGCTAATACTATGCTAAAAAGAGGGTCTATCAAAACGGTTGGCGCTCCACCGGTTCTCACATTGTATAGATCACAATCCAATTTTTTTTCACATATCAATCAAAGTTTTTGTTCGTCCCTCGGGCATCCTTGAGATCACATCAAAGGGCTTTGGCTGTTGGCTACTGTTGTTCCTGGTGTTACTGATTTGTACCACAAATGTATTTCTGTGACTTGCCGCTTAGCTTCCATCCAGAATAGGACGCTTTATAGTTTCTATGACACTTACCTTTAATGCGTTCATTTTCCGGTCATTTGGGCTCTGAGAGCACCTTGGCCAAATAACCCATCCTTGGCAGTCGGAAAAAAAAACGCCTAAAGAAGTATATATTATTTATACTCGATTTATGTTTACACACCATCAATATAAATAATACAGAGCCAGTTAACGGATCATTTGATCAGCCTATGTCAATTACATGTAAGCCGCGATCTGTCAGCTGTGTTCAACATAACGCGACCTTTACTGAGATCCGCAATCTAACTATGAATACCCTTCATGACATAGTAAAATAAAATGTAGTTAATTAGTGACAACAAAATTCAACGGGAAGTTTCCTTAAAAAACTTATTCAGAAAGTACGCATGTACTAGTGCTAGACGTGAAAAGACGTCGACACGTAAACCAGGCCAAGCCAGGTCGGTCTTCTGTCTGTAATTATATTACAAATTATAATCCCATGTTAATCCTGTAAGGAAATTCTACTTTCTCGTGTTTTCTAGTTATTTTCTAGTCGGGTTTCTTAAGTAGTTGTGTGCACAGAATTGAATAAATGGGTTTAAGCGTGTACACGGGCCAGCGGGGTAAGTTTAACATCTATTATGTATGTTCAAACGCTAAGCACATTACCCCAAAAAATATATATGATTTTCATTCTTTAACTTCTACCGAAAAATTTTTTCCTGAGCTTATACTCCGTCAAAAAAATAATGTAGGAAACTACCGTGGACATCAATTATTTGGTTGATTGAAAAAAATTGACCTTTCTTTTTAAAAACTCGAATTCGCCATTACAGACCTCGAGGTGTACTTCCCTCCCTTCTCCAGGGCATCGTTCAAAGCATTAAATAAATATTCTTTTTACGAGGGTTATTTTTATCATAAATTTTTTAATAAAACAGAATCCTTTGTGTCGTGTCGCTTTATTCGTTTATTTTTATGTACGATAAAAAAAATTAAGAAGAAATAAGCTTAAATAAAATGACACTCAAACAGTGACATAAATGAACTAAGCGTAAAGTACGTGTATGTACTAAAGTGTGTCGTCACATGACGGTCCCCTCGAACACGTCCCTTAGCACTTAACACTTGTGGAGTCAATAGAGAGCAGAGTCTCCCTGCTGCTGCAAACAATTAGAGCTATACGGTTGATTGAGGCAAACAATCTTCTAATTACAATATATTAATATCTCTCGTCTTCTAAGTTACAGCGATGAAATATGGTGAGTAGGATTATTTTATTGGATAGACTCCCGCTAAGATAGGAATAAGGGGGTGAAATATGGGTTAAAAGATACTGATTCAAAATAAATAAATACGTGTTTAAGAATTTTTTCAAATTCTACCCCTAAGAGGGTGAAACGGGGGTTAAAGTTTTTATAAATTTTTCTACGCTACTTTCGTCATATCTTAAGTTATAGATCTAATTTTTTGTTTTTGAGCTGCTGATTCAACATAAATCAATACGTGTTTAAGCGTTTTATGAAATTTTACAGAAATAGTGGTTGAGAGTTTGTATGAAAATCCTTCTTAACGCGAGCGAAGCCGCGGGAAAAAGCTAGTATATTTATATTCAATTTAGAAGTCGTCCGCAACTGAGTTGCGCCAAAATTCGTTAATCACGCAGGAACCGACATTCTTCTACGAAATCGGTTCAGCAATTTAGATGTGAACACGTAACAGACAGACAGATATAATTTCGCATTTATATTATTAGAATTGCAATGACTTAACAACATAACTTTTTTTATAAAGTCAGGTGGGAAACGAGCAGACAGGTTTGATGGAAAGCAACTGCCGACGGCCATGGACACCGGCATTGCCAACCTTTTTATGGAGGAAAATGCTACGGAATGTAAAAGAGCTAGGCATGCTGGAAACTCAAATTTTCGATTTTATTCATATATTAATACGCGAGCGGAAATTTTTTACCCTTTTTTACTAAAGACGCGCAGATGTAAAAGCATGAAATTTCTCACAGTTATAGTTGATATGGAGGACGAGCGTGGAATACCAATATTATTTAAAAAAAAGCTTTAATAATCATACACGAAATACTCTTTTATTTATGGTTGACTTTTTTTTATAAGATGTAATGGCCTGTAACGAGACCTTTATGCCAAATTAAAGTCTGAAATATTTATGGTCGAATCTCGACCACAGGGCCAACACCTAGTTATTAAAATTTGCAAAAATAAATGCTGTTATTTTACAATTAAAATTTTGCAAATCTAAATTAGATTAGACTAGAGCATAGCTAACAAAATCACTTTGTTGAGTTTACCGAAATTATAGAAGCGAACCGTCAGCAGAGTTCCGGCGGCCGATGTGGACGCGCTATCTAGTTTCCCATCTCAAAGCTTTGTCACACCGCGCTATTTGCCTCTAAATATAGACCTTTATACAGTACTCGAAATATCAATGGTAATCTATATATTAATATGCGAGCGGAAAACTCTGTGCCGCGTACAAGTAAAAGTATGAAATTTTTCCCAGTTGATTTGGAGGAGGTGCGCGGTATATCAATATTATCTTGAAACATACTTTAAACTTGCCTATTTTTAATAAATAAAACGCTACGCACACTAAAACACACACCCAATATTTTGTCACGACACGATAATCATACACGAAATACTCTTTCGTTTATGGTTGAAGACTGTAATTTATTAAAATAAATTTTAATTGCCTGGTAATGAACCTTTATGCCAACTTGAAGTCTGTGATTAAATTGAAAAATATAATGGTCGAATTTCAACCACAGGGCGACCTTTAGTAGTAGAAGAGTACTATAATTTATTCTGTGGCAGTAGTAAAAAATTGTACTTATATAAGATTATTGAATAAGGTATAAATGTCAAACCTAGGTCGTTTTACTGTCAAAACCTCAAACCTAGCCGACAGATCACGGATGACATGTTATTGACTCACTGGCTGTGAATGAATTTCTTTGATGGCTACCAACTTTTTTGCAAAACATTTTTACTCAAGATTCAAGATAGCGTAGTTAAAAAGAACCTAAGATTATTATAGTTGGAAACTCAAAGATATTCACAATCTTCGAACAGATCGCATACATAAGATTACAAATCGTCAAATACCCTATAATCATCTTATTCTGTTATCAAACGCAGAAGGAATAACAAAGTAAGTAATTGATATAAAACGCGTTCACTTCGGGGGCGGGGGAAAAGTCGCGAGGGGGAGTACGTACCAAACGTGCGGCGTCGATGGACTAGCGCTAGAATATACAGCTTGTAAATAGGTACTCGTATAATATTAATTGCACAAGACTACTGTAATTTATGTAGAGAATAAAGTAGAGAAGTGGAGATTATTGTAGTATATATCTATTAAGTAGTACGATCCCCTATCTCACTTAACGGTCCCGTAACCCCTGACACGATTTCTAAGAAAATCGCGAACATCTCGGTAATCATAATTATTTTCAGTGGGCCTCTAATGTGTAACTATAAAAAAGGTAAATTTTCTTAGAAAAAAACACATTTTTTTTTACAAGTGTTAAAAATAAGACGCAATACAAAGTATGGAGACCTTGCAGAGAAACACCCATTACTAGCTAGTGAAAACGGCTTAGCCCGAAATCGTATAAAAATATGTAACAACTATTCACGAAAATTCCCCGGGGAAATTGATTTTTTTTCAAGACCATTAGTAGCGTAACTCTCCACCCTTTCTACTAAGACTATCCCGGAAATCGAGTTGATTGATTTCGAATTTATAATATTTGTTTATATATTAAACGACGAAGAATAAAGATTGGCAGCTATTTTTATATACAGATTTATGCATTAAACAGGTGAAAAGAATCCGAGGCTTTGAGCATTTTTTGGTAATTATTCAAAAGACATAAAATATAGATGTCACAGTAGGAAATCAATATCAAGAAATAGTCTCCTGCAGGTTTTAACTCCTGCATAAGCGACGTCATGGCATTTTTTTGTATCGTAAAATGTCTTTTGAATAATTACCAAAAAATGCTCAAAGCCTCGGATTCTTTTCACCTGTTTAATGTATAAATCTATATATAAAAATAGCTGCAGGTACACAAACTACGAAAGCGTATGGGAATGACTGAGCTGGACAGCATCACAGTCAGCATCTACGTCTAATACATCGACGGGATTTATCTGGGGGTAAATACGGCAAGTCGTAGATATGCACAATTATGTAGGACCGATCCCTAGAATAGGGTTCCGCATAAAAGAAGGCAAATAGTACCATTCAAGCGCCAAAGGGTGCCTTTATTACAATAATTGGAAAAAAATTCACAACCCTATGTAGGTTTGGCTTTGTAAAAAAAGTAGGCATCAATTAAGAGTATTGAATTCTTGGGTATAAATTGGTGGGAGAGTAATCATGATTATTAAAGACACAAGTGGAAGAAGCGTGTAACTAACATTTTTACAAGCTGCAAGATTTTTGGGTAATTGAACTTTTTAGGATCGGAAAAATGATTTCAAATTAAAATAAAGTGATTTTATGTCTAACTGGGATAGACAAGCTACATGACGAAACCGCTAAATAACAAGATTAAACAAAATTTATGGGAAAACATGAGTATATACTCGAAGGTTGTAAAATGTTGTTTATTCGCTTATTTCACTTTTGTCTTGAATTCCTATTCCTAATTTCCCACTAATATTATAAATGCGAGAGATTGTGAGTTTGTATGTTTGTAACTTCTTCACGTTTAAACGGCTTGGCCGATTTAAAAAAATGGCATTGGAGCTAGCTGATATTCTGGATAAACACATAGGCTACTTTCTACGAGGGTAGCACCGCGGTGCGCAGCTTATATATTACTATTTATATGTACGACTGTAGTCTGCAAGAAGAGGATGTAACAATATGATTCTAAAAATAGAAAATACACATTCACCCCCTTATTCTTATGAATATTTAAACAGCGTTTCCCTAATCTAGATTCTGCGAATTTTGATCCTTTTCTGGAACATTAAAAACGTCAAACGACAGAAAGGGACAGCTAACCTTAATTAGTTAAGCACTGTTTAAATATTTTCATGAATAAAGGGCAGAGTCTTGAAAATAGAACGTGTCCAAATGACAATAGTGTAAAAGTAGACATATTAGACACTAACCTTGCCCGCGTATGAAAAGTATCGTGCAGCCTCTGATCGTCGATGTTCGTTTTTCGGCACGATCATCGTGTAAGCCTCCACGTTATCAACCGTAGCAGTTTGTCAACTCGCCGATAAATGGCAAAAATAGACGAAAAAATATATAAGGCTCAACTCACACCATCAGAGCGGCGAAGGGCAACGGAGCGCGGAGTCCAGCGACTTCTCGAGCAGTCGCGGGAATCCGCGCGCGTTCTCGAGCCCACCCGCGATGGTCGATAATAAGTATTATAGGAACGATAGTAAAGTTCAAATATATATCACACTGAAACTGCGCTTCGCTTCGTTGCACTTGGCCGCTCTTTCGGTGTGAGTTGAGCCTAACTGTGCGCGCGTGTCATCGTCTGTATGCGCCGATTATAATAAAGAGGGGCTAAGGCACTGGTAGTGCGCGATTTTATTTTATCTAAAACTTCTTTAATACCCGTTCACACGCGAATTCGAAAGCTAAAGCCACCACGCGTACCGCTCGTACTTAACGAATTTTGGCATCCATAAATAGTTAATACGCCAGAACTTCGAGGAAGCATTAGTACATTAAATATTAAGTGCTCAGACAAAAGATAAACTTTTACATGTAAATAACCTCGAAAATGTGATTATTTACAACGCGTATCGGTTTTGTTTTGTTGATAGGAGTTGAAATAAGGTAACCAAAATACAATGTATAAAGTATTTCGTAAGAGAACGACTGCGTTGGGGATTTGAATTGATTCTTGCGGATTTTCACAACTTTTTGCGGATTTTTTACGCCATTGAGGGTACTCTCATTTACTTCAATGAGTAACAGAACTGGCCGACAAAAAATACGCGCGGATTAGTTTCGCAGTACGGACACTGCCTAAAGAAATTTTTGTTTTCACTTTCGATGCAAAAAGAGTGCGTTATAATTTGACGTGTCTGTGTGTACGTGTGTGACTGTGTGACTGTGGCATCATAGCTCTCAAAGTAATGACATCATTTCAATTTTATTTTTATCAAGCCGTTGAAAAATTGAAAAATTCATTCTTACCTTTTACAGGTAAGAATAACCAAATCTATTTACATATATAATATAACAGTAAAATCGGAGTGTCTGTACATTTTATATTTTTACAAAAAAAACACATATCGATAAAAAAATTGTCTGTTTGTCTGTTTGTACGCGCTAATCTCAGGAACTACTGGACGGATTTTAATAATTATTTTTTTGGTTTAATAGCTATTCGGACGAAGCAATACACAGGATACTTTTTATCATGGGAAAATGTACGGTTCCCGCGTGATATACATTTTTTGCGCAACGAAGTTCTGGGCACCAACTAGTATT
This sequence comes from Cyclargus thomasi, assembly GCA_026546445.1. Lineage (NCBI taxonomy): Eukaryota > Metazoa > Arthropoda > Insecta > Lepidoptera > Lycaenidae > Cyclargus > Cyclargus thomasi. The sequence continues at coordinate 3,949 of JAOTAV010081563.1, read as the reverse complement.
AATAAAGGGATTGACGGCAAAACCAAACAAATTTTCACGTTTCTTTGACGTGATATTTATATTTTTGATACTAATAGAATAACTAAGTATTGAGGGGAGATTCCCGAGCTCGTGTTAACTCCAGCAAACACTTAATAATTCCATTGTAATGAAGTATAAAATTATAATTTAAATATTTTATGTATAATGATGAATAAAATACCTGATTTCGAAGACAAAAGAGGTATTGTAAGCGAGGCATCCTTCCCAAAGAAGATTAGATGGATGGCCGGGTCTTATTGTGCTCGAGTAATTGTTTACGACCCGCTAAAAATATATATTCATTTATTTTTATATCACGTTAAATATACTTGGGATTTTAGACCTTATTTACACCAGAACAATATTGACGTTAGCGTTAACCGCATGGTGCGTGTAGAGATGCGTGTTGCCATGGGAGAGCCACGCTTCGGCACGAATGGGCCGGCTCGACTGGTGTGAAACCACAGCCCCGCAGAGAACTGGCGTGAAACGGTGTTGTGATGTTTTACGTTAGAGAGTTTACCGGTGGACCAACTTCCCTAATCCCTTATCCCCTTATAAAAGCCGGCAACGCACTTGACCCTTCGGATGTTACGAGTGTCCATGGGCGACGGCAAATGCTTACCATCAGGTAAGCCGTCTGCTCGTTTGCCCCCTAAAGGTAAAGCTTATCTTACATTATTAAGCTGGCCTGTCGGCGTGCGTCGCATTTTTTCATACCGAGAGCGCACTCGGTCGTATGAGTAGTCTAATGATGACGATGATGATTACCATATAAGTTCAGAGGTTTCGTTAATTCTTCATATATTTTGCTATATTTATTTAACATTATAAATGAGAAAGTGTGTTTATTTCTTTATTTGTCCTCCCTTCACGCCCCAACGAAGCAACTAATCGACTTGATTTTAACATAGACTTAGTTCAAAGAATTGAGAGTGTCATAAGCTACTTTTAGTTTTGAAAAAACATCCCGTTTTTTTTTAGTATAATTTTTACCAATTTTCGAATTTCACGCGAGCAAAGCCGCGAGCAAAAGCTAGTAATGAGCCACGTCAGTAAGGGACCGTCTGCACAATGGATTTTTTCGCTAGTTCTGTAACACATTGCATTAAGATAAAAAAAAAAACGTTCATTACGAGCTTATGATCGCGGTTTCGGTTGCGAGCAATTCGAAAATCGGTACGATTTGAATTTATACGTGACAGAAAGAAAATCCGCACGGATAAAAGCAGTGCGGGGATTACCGAAGAGATTAAAGACCATTTGAGATATTTGCGTCGTGAGTCTACACTAATGCGCTAGTTAGAATTAGTAATCCGTATTCAAACTCCACGAGACCTTTGAGCTCGCGAAGTGTTTACTATTTATTAAACTGTATTAACGTCTCCATGCCATTAGTTTCTTAATATTCTGAGAAATCCTCACCGGTGCCTTGGAACGTGTCGGGCTTAAACAAAAAGGTTATTTATAGACAAAAACCGGAATAATGAAAGAAAGTATTACCTGCAGGGTTAGCATAGTATGAAAGTATAGACAAACTGACAGACGTTTGGGATAAACTGATAGATTTCCTTTGTGCGTCCGTCACTTTGTCTATCTTGCTGTAGAAAGAAACACTTTCTCGGTTGCCATGCTGGGGCCGCTGGTATTTCTAACTGTATGTGACCAAATCAAGTTAGAGATTTTTTCCGTCTGTCACTTTCCGATTATTTTAGGATCGGGCTCAGTTATAATTTTTTGACCGCATATGGATTCTGCGGGGCTAAGATAAGCCATTGTAATAATTTTGTCTACACATTTTCTCGACGTTTTCCGGTTTATCTCTTCATCTCTATTAACTCTAACATGTCAATTTTTTTTCTCGTGTTGTCGACAATAAATATTGTGTTTTGTTTTTAATCTGTGCTATTTTTGTCTACGAACCCTGACATGACAACAGATTTTTCTCTATCTAGATATCTAGTTTACATGCGTACGTCGAGATTTTGATATTATATGAGAAGAGTACGGTTTTTCGATGCTAGCCTACGAACGAGAAATTTGTCTCTCGACGTACGCTGTTATGAAGTAGAGATATATATCGATATCGACTATTTTGACGATGCTCGAAAGAGAGATATATATCGTTGGTGTATCATAGGCCGGCAGGACGGTCAGTACTACCTACAACAGAAAGTGTTTTTGAGTCTTAATAGAAACAAAAATATAAAGTCCGTGAATTCAAACCAACATTTACCTTATTATTCATTTTTATCTTTACGTGTCAAATTGACAACATCCTCAAGCAAACAATGCGTTGTTTAAATATTTAAATGTTATGTAAACGATATTAATATAAACATAGTTTATTGTAGAGCATTGTTCGTGACCACGCCCGGACGCCCATTGTCGTGATCGTGTTTTCCGTCTACACTTGCGACTCCTCTGGTGAAGGCTAGCGGTAGTCATTTACTTATAATCGTTTTCTCTATGGGGCCAAAACTTAGGAAATTCCGTAGAAGTCAAAAGAGCGTGGAGAAACACGACGGAATTCTATGGTTTGTTCAATCTCAAAATTCTTACGCTTCCAAAGATGTTATCAAATATATTATATTGAGTATGCGTTTTTAAAGATTTCGCGGCCCGGGCCCCTGTAGCTTTCGGCCTCATAATCCTAGGGCTATGGAGCCCCCATAGCCCTAAGTCGTCCCTGGGTTGCCCCTTGCGGCCTGCGCCTCGGGCTATAGCTTTTTCATCCAGGGTGAATACGGGGTGTATCGCTGTCTAAAGAGCGCTCACAATTTTTAGATTAGAAATGAAGCATTACGAGTCTATTTCACCGCTTACACATAGACTTCATTTGACAGATACACAACTTTATTTGACAGATGATGTATGAAGAATCTGTAAAAATGCTGTGGATAGCTTAACTGAAACTTTAACAGCAAGCGGTGAAACAGGCCCTAAGTTTTATAATAGGTTGTTTGTAAATTTTACACTAGTACATAATACATATGATAAACAAATAATTCTGGGTTAATATGAAGGCGTTAAGATGTTCATCTGCTGTAGAATGTGCTGATCAATTGATGAGCATGACCTAGCGGTTAGACCAAGCTAAGTTCTGACTGAATCTGACGCGTCACCAGGTGTCTGGTGACACCCCGTGACGCCGGGTGACGTCGGGTGACACCGTAATTAGTGTCAGCCGTCAGCGTGTATGGCGATCCAATTCGTCGACTTCGTTAAATAAAAATAACACCATATACGAAGCTAGGGAGATCCACTACACAATAATTAGATCGTATGGGGAACAAAATGAACACGTTTTTTTAAACTTGGCATAGTTATTTACACATTGTAGTCCAACGATTTGAGCTCTATACTGCCGTCATAAGGAAAGAGGGCGGCCAAAATTTTTGTTTTTTTTTTTTAATTATGAAGTATACTAATACTATCAAAATTTATCTAAATATATAATAAAACAGTAAATTGGTATGTCTGTTCAATTAATATTTTTAGAAACTAGTCAATGTGGGCTTAGGAACAGTAATAGGACACAAATCGACAAAAAAATCCTTGTCTGTACGCGCTAATTTCCGGAACTACTAAACGGATTCAAATAAATCATTTTTTATTTATGGCTATTTAATGGCTATTAATTCTATGCAGCACATAGGACACTTTTCATCCCGGGAAAATGTACGGTTCCCGCGACATACAAATATTCGCGCAACGAAGTTGCAGGCATCAACTCGTTACTAAATATAATTCATTGTCAATTTTTGTCATGTTTATTACTTAAGGTATTGAACTATATAAATAACTAGTTGTTGCCCGCGACTCCGTCCGCGTGGTAACTTTTCTTTTGAAAAAATTTTTTTTGTGCCTTAAACCTCACGGAGTCCGACACCTTTCCAACGCATATATTCCACGTATTGCATATACC
>JAOTAV010081552.1:0-12393 GCA_026546445.1 Cyclargus thomasi | reverse complement strand
TGTGCAAGCGCTGAGTCATGTATTTACTACCGACGATGATTGCCTGTGATTTTTTGGGATTTACTAGCAAACCAAATAAGTTAGCCCAATCTGAGATCCGCTGAAGGTCATCGTTAACGTCACTGACTGCTGAACTAATGTCACCAATGTGAGATTGACGATAAATTTAGGTTAGTTCCAAACAGCCAGCGAAACCGCAGAAGGTAAAAGTAGAGAGTTTGTTTGGATGTTGGCATGACAGTCACGATCAGACAACTCAACTAATTTTGATGAAATAAAGTACAGATAGGATACGACTTAGATACTAAAATTTATCACGATTAAATGATCTTGTAGTATAAAACACGCATGAAAAGCTTACCCATTGAAGTAATAAATCGTATAAAACATCCGAAATAACCCGTCCGTCCATTGAATCAATTTAACTAATGAAATCGAATAGGCTGCAAAACTCCGTCCGGCTGGGAATCAGTCACCTGTCAGACGCAGCAGCCGCCCTGGACTTACGGTAATGATATTTCGATATACCCCGGGGAACGTGGTCCGTCATGGCGAGGAATGATCAATGGCGTAATTACGTCATTAGTTGCTGAATTAAGAATATTTGGTTCATTTAGGGTCCGTTTCACCGCTTATACATAGTCTATTTATTTGACAGATACTTACAACTTTATTTGTCAGATTTTGTATGGAGAATCAGTCAAATAAGTTGTGGATAGCCTAACAGAAACTTTAACAGTAAGCTGTGAAACAGGCCCTAGTTGTCCATAAATACTAATATTATAAACTAACTTTTGCCCGCGACTTCATCCGCGTAGGGTACTATTTTATTATATTTAGCTTTTGCCCTTAGTTATTATGTAAAAATATTAAATGTACCGACACACCAATTTTACTGAGTAGTATTTATATAGAAGAAGGAAAAGTCGTTCCAGTTCTTTAAAAAAATGATAGCCTATATATTGCCTGGACTTCATAGCTATATAACAAAGAAAGATTTATTCAAATCCGTCCAGTCGTTTCGGAGATTAGCGCGTACAAACAGCCAACTTTTTTTTTGATTTGTGTTCTATTACTGTTTTTTAGATCATTGATTATTTTGTTAAAATATTTAATATATTCATAAAATATATACATAAAAATATTTAAACAGTGTTTAGCTAATGAAGATTCGCAGTCCTTTTCTGGAATATTAAAAACGTCACACGACAGAAAGGGACAGCGAATCTTGATTAGCTAAACATTGTTTAAATATTTTTATGAATAAGGTGCTTAATATACAGACACACCAATTTTATAATATGTATATAGGTAGATGCAAAAGTGTCTGATTTTCTGTTAGCTTCTTAACCTAAGCCACTGAACCGATTTTCCTAAAACTTGATATTATGGATTTGTTATTTAAACTTGTTATGCTTTGGTATATCCTTTTGATATGTCCTTACTCCTTTTCAAAGGAAGATATCTTCATTTCACATAAGGGATGCTTTTATTTCGGGACAATGTACAGTTTCCGCGAGATAAACGAATTTTTGAGCATCGAAGTTGGGAACATCATATAGTTGATTGATTTGTGCTCGAGTTTATTAAAAGAAGTCGCTTGCCCCAAGAATCGGAAAGCCACCTTTTCTGATATAGGCTATGACCACAATTTAACTCATAATATAAATGAAAATACGACAAAGCGTACGTCCTTTGCCGCGAAGAACTAAATTGGCTTTTAGAAAACTTTGAATGGCCCCCGGAATTGTTCATCTCGCGACGGCCCCAAAATCCCCGGGGAGAAGAGTCATTACCAGAGAATGATTACCGTCTGAGTTATAGTGGGTTTCCGTGACTATAAAGGAAAAATGTCTACTAATACATACTATAATTAAACAAGTTTTTTTCGACTTTGTACACTTAAAATGATATCCTGTGTCCACGTAATTTGGTGATAAGAATAATTATTTGTCTGTCTGTCTAGAACCTCTTAACGTCTTAGCCGCTAAACCGACTTAGGTGAAATTTTGGTTCGGAGATACTTTGAGTCCCAGGATAAGATTGTTTATCCCGGAAAGATGTACGATTCCCGCACGATATACAAACTCTGTTATGTCATATAGACATGTCTCACCATTAAAAAGGGGACAGTGTTTAACCACGAGGGGAAATTGGAAATGTAAAATTTAATTCAACGAAGCCGGCACAGGCTCCGCAAAGTACCGCGCCCGCTTATAGGCCGGCAAAATTTTAATGTAAAAGTTGCTCTCATTTACATTTTAAGTGTTAATTTTTGCTGACACAACACTTCCTAGGTAATAAGTGGTCTGTGGCGTGAATCGCGATTTATTTTACGATTAAACACGGGATATTACTGTGATAAACCTTTGGCTTTATTGGTACAAAATAAAATTTTGCTCGCGGAATTATTATCATCCAGTAATGCCCGTATTACATAGACAGGTAATATTAAGGATTAGAATAGCGTGGCTTGTGCCATTTTCAGCATTTCAAATCTTTTATTATTAATTTAAATGCAATTACAGAAGAAATTATTTTAATAAAGATAGGTCTCGGATAGGCTGTCCACAACTTTTGACAGATTATGTACCTATGGAGAATCAGTCAAAAGATTTGTGGACAGCCCATTCGATATTTATCAGGAAAAAAATCGGTAAAACAGGCCCCTAAAGTTCTACTTCGAGTACAAACAGGTGGATAGCATTTTAAATCGAAAATTTCAGACGTGACGAACCAGACGCAAAAAGCGCCAGACATTGTCAATTTGTTATCGATATAAACTTTCAGAGACGTGATATCATTGCCCAATTGCTGAGAAATTGCGTCTGGCGTAAGCTTGCGGAAAATTGGCGATATCTTTAATATTCACCCGAAACCAACGGCTCACGTGGCGACTACAAATAACGAAGACGCCGCCGTAGATTTATGTTCTGTCGTTCTAAGTGATATATAGGCCTCGGGCCGATACGCCAGTTATCGATGACTCTCAAGTAACTGTTTACGGCGATAATATATCTTAAATATAAGATTTGATAGGAATCACTTGACTCGAGCGATGTTTGAAACGCCGTGGAGCTGAACCGTAGCTGAAACATAACCGAAGCAAATGCGAACCTAAATTGAAACGTTTAAAAATATCGCTATTGCCCTGCAGGTAACGTAGGCCCGTAATGTCAGCGCAAGAGATTTCTCTATAAATGCACAAACAAGTACTAAGCGCAGACTATAATTGAAGACATAAATGGAAGAAGCAGATTACTAACATTTCAAAAACTCGCAGATTTTTTCGTTAATGTACGCTTTTGGACCCGAAAAATCACTTGAAATTAAAATAATGTGGGTTTGATGTGTAGCAAGATCATATACTAGGTAAGTTACAAGATTTGTCAAAATTTTATGGAAAAAAATAGTATATACTTGAAGGTAGCAAAATGTCAGTTGTCCGCTTCTTCCACCTATGTCGTAAATTACGGGCGTAAAAGGTGCATCCAGATTCCAGATTGAGCGTCACATTTCGTAAATTGCAAGTACCGCAGTAGTCATAAGACAATTTCGGACAGATGCAGAAACTATATTGCCTTAGTTGACGATCATTTCGCGCTTATGTCATGTTATTCTACTGTAAGCGTTGTCTACAATGTGGCACTAGCTCCAAGAAAAGCGATTTTTTTTCCTCTTTTTTTACATACTTTTGCCTACGTTCGGATTATATCAGCGTACACTTCGTATCTACGTGAAAGGAAGGAAGAAGTGTGTATTGACTGACGTAGTTTTCGTTTACGCCTTTTTGCCTTCGATAAGACCTTTATGCCAACTACATAAAGATTACGGAGCTCCAGTAAATTAGCTCTCAATAGTCATAGTGTTTACGCTACACAATGTTTTTCCTTGTTTATCAAGTGCATTTTTGAATGTAACTCTTTGGATTTATTAGAAAATGAGGGAGCTTATGTTCAAGTTAAACTTCAATAGCCTACTTAGGCTGCACGCGGCGTTCTTTTTTTATTGTTTTCAATAACAAAGTAAAGCTAAAAACAATCAGGCGCGATTTACGGACACGTCTTACAGATCCTACAAAAACGTCCGCGACTCACGTCTAACAGTTTGCTCACCTCAAGGTACTTGTAATGGCTGTCAGCCGCGTCCGTCGCTATTTCAAGGTCATATTATAAAAAAAATAATTTGAAAAAATATGAACATTAAATATTTACTACACGATTTAGATGACAAGGCCTAAAATCTACCTAATATCTGAGATAATTGGTTACGAAAATATGAGGCTTTGTTGTTTTCTTTTATTACATGCTTACCTTACTTTTAAATCATCATTGCTGTACGTAAAAAGTGTTCCTTGGCGTATTTTTAACACCCCTATCTAAATCTGACGGTTTCGATGTCGATTTTAAAACCGATCTAAAAAATATAATTTTAAACCATGATAACCAGACACATGTAGAAAGCCTAGCCTAATCTGAAGCGCCAGAGTAAATCCAAAAATCACCTCTTGGGCTCCCCGACTATCAGACTTGACGCATGATGCGAACGCCCGTGACGGGCATTCACGCTAAATGCAACGAAGGCATTAAATAATCCTTCAGGACTACAATTACAATAATGTAAGTCTATTATACATATAAAAAAGTATTCTAGGTATTTGTAATATGGGTGTATCATTTTAATTAGGGTATCCTAATTAAAAATGATTTGATAAACATATTTTCGTAAGTCTATAAATAAAAATAAAATCCTACTTAGAATTGGGACATTTGGGAAAACGTATCAATTTAAAAAATACAATATCGTTCATGATACAGCGACTTCGTAACAAGTTCGGTTAAGTTGGTGTAAGTTGGGAGCGATACTGTTCACGCAGAAAATTCGAGGGAAATATTCTAATCATGCGTAGACCCTTGTTAGAGGTGGCGCGATACTGCCGATGCTGCGTGTTCCATACTTTGTACGTCAGTGAATTCGGATATGTTGTTTTAGTATTCTGTAGTTTTCGGTCCTTTTTGTCCTTAAATAAAACAGTTTTACTAATCCTCTTAAGTCACTAACGACATAAGTATAATTCTACGAACGATAGCTTTAACCAATAATATTAATAAATGTGTGTGTGGCTTTGCTATTTTTTGTTTCACAACCTGTGGCAGAGTCAAGTACTTTAGTGGTTGTGATAAGTCAACTATCAAAAGTCGTTTATTAATTCTGGCTAAGACCATTTTCACATGCATCCGGTCGCCGAACAGTCGACGAGCAGTGTCGCGCCCGTGTTCATGTGAAAGCGTTTATACAAGTCCACACATTACTGAAAGTACTGGGGGACACTCTGTCGCCTATTTTGCATTCATTACTAATTTTGCAGGTGTTTTAAAAAAGGGATTAGAAAAAATGTATTTTTAAAGGCGATTTTTCGAATCGATAGAGAAACGTATTGGCTATACCGATGATGCTTATGAACGTAAAATGTCACCGACCTCAACCTATCTATCAACCCTCGTCTCTAGCGAAACTAAAACGTAGGGAAATTTCGTTACAAGTCGGACGATCGATTATATTATATAACTTGTGTATTTGACATTGACTTCGTCCCGGGTCCAGGAAAATTACAATTTTGCCGAACCGTTTTATTCGAATAACGTTATTGGCGGAAATTATGAGAAAGTCTTTCAGCTTGTTAATAATTCTATAGTCTGTACTATTCGTTATATATTTTATAACACGATGGTCCCGAAGAACCTTTTTTTTTGTTTTGTGAAAGTGTCTACATATCAAATTTCGTTAAATGGAATCATTGCAGTGGTTTAGGCGCAAAGAGGTAACAGACTTTCGTGACTTTTAAATATAGCATGTACCCGCGGCTTTGCCCGCGTGGAAACTATTTTCCTAAACAAAATAATTTATATACTTGTAGGTAAAGACAAGTATAGAGACTAATAAAGGTATTATCTGAATTACTTACTTAGTAATCGTCGTTAAATGAGCCCTATAAAGTGTTCTAAAAACTACTTAGTCTCTTTGTGAATTGTGAAATGAGATAACAAACTTTAGCTGCACATAAACTTCTCTTTGATCGAGATGTCTAGACTTAAAAAAACACATCACGTCAGAGATAAACACTATCTTACTTCTTACTATTAAATATCACATAGGTATGCGAGTGAATAATTTGTGAGTGTGTACGTTTGATACTTATAAACGCTTAAAAGGCTGGACCGATTTCGATAAAATTTGGCATGGAGTTGACTGGTATCCTCGATTAACACATAGAGTAATTTTAATCTTAACTAAGCCGCAGGTAGCGCCCCGGGGAACAACTAGTAAAGTATAAACATCTAGATATTTTCATTAGATCTACTGTAAACTTCGTATGACTTATGTCCTAGATTTGCTCGAGCCGGAGGAATACCAGCCGGGCTGGCCAAGCGTGTTGCAACTTGCAGGTTATAGAACTATGGAGGACTCTGGGAGAGGCCTTTGCCGGGCATTGACAGCACAGACTAAGAAAAACATCTTTGCAAATCCGTCCGGTCGCTCGAAATAAAATCAATATCTTTTTAAATATACAGCGTTGAAATTTGTGAAATCGGTTAAGCCAATCTCGAATTTAGCGAGAAGCTCTCTAAGTTAAAATTCTTATGATTTACTCATACAGATAAGCATGCAAAATATTTCTAAATTTCCACATAGAAAATGTGTAACGTCATTAATATTTATTTGATTTACAAGCGAATTGTAGCCGAGTTCCCCGCAATTACCAACGGAGTGTGAAAACATTCTTAATTTTTCAGTTTTCGCTCAAACAATAGGTAACATAAAATTCCTATAAATATTATATTGGAGAAGAAAACGCCATGTGGTACAAGTTTTACGGGTCCGAAAATTGGTGCTGAAATTTTATGTGGAGCGAATGCGTGCGGAGCAGCCATAGAGAGAGAAAACGAGAGATATGGGATATAAGAGAATATATTATGACGTGGTGGCTTAGTTATTATATTTCGGGTATATTAATGATTACAGAGATTATAGAGGTCGGCCCGAGGTCGAAGTTCGATCATAACTATTTAAATCCATAGTGTAGAGAAACTATAAAAATATGAACTATTCTCAATTGAATCACAGACTTTAATTCAGCATAAAGGTCTCGTTACCAGGCTATACGCAAATTTTATGAAAAAAAAACACAGACTTCAATCATAAACTAAAGAGTATTTCGTGTATGATTATCGTGTCATTTCAAAAATATTGTCGTGTGCGTAGCGTTTTATTTATTAAAAATATCCAAAATTAAAGCATGTTTTCAAATAATATTAGTATTCCACGTTCCTCCTCCATATCAACTATAACTATTAGAAATTTCATGCTTTTACATCTTTGCGTCTTACGTTAAAAGAGGAACAGAGTTTTCCGCCCGCAAATTAATATATAGATAATATTTGGGGTGATCGGTTTAGACTTCCAAAAGTCTTCCCTAAAGAGTCTAAAGAGTTTCCCCTAAAGAGTTCCTAAAATAAAGGATTTTATCCCCTTGATGAATGACAGAATTTGTGAAAATACTTTCTTAATGGATGCCTACTTTATAACATCTACCTGCATGCCAATTTTCAACCCGATCCATTCAGTGGTTCGGCCTGTGCGTTGTCAATCAATTAGTCATTTTTGGGTTTTATATATTTAGGGTTTAATTCAACACTTCCTGATACCGTTTGGGCTATCCACGACTTCAATTTATATCAGATGTAGTATCTTAATCTGTCAAAGAAATTGCGGATATCGGAAAGAAAAGTGAGAAGAATACATCTGAGCATTGCCTGACTCTATAGCACACTCATACGAGTATCTCGTTGTCTATTAAAAAATTATCTGATAGCCAGGAAGCAGTGAAACACTTAAGCTTCGCCCAAACCTAAGCGTCTGCAACGCGAGACACGGTGCGGAAGCGTCTTAAATGCGGGACTTAACATGCACACCTATGAGACTGCAGTGTAAACCGCTTACTTTATATTTTGTTAGAAACGTCACGAATAGACCGAGAGCTGGTAGCAATTTTTGAGTAGGTATTCGAGTTGAGAAGCGGTACATTTTGTGGTTAAGTGACTTTATTAAAGTCACTCATTGGCCCTTGCAAAATGCAAATTGCGAGCTAGCTGCTTATAGCAACTGATTTGAGATTTGGCCATTTTGGCATCACACTACATTATGCTCATTTTATTTAGGTAAATGTTACTACTTCAATATATTTTTTAATTTTATACGAGTTGTGTGGTATATATAATAAAATATTATTATAAGGTTTGAGGTAGCTTTCTTATTTATACACACACGTCTCTGACACTTGACGACCTCTGTGGCTGAGTTGGTAAGCGCGTTGGTAGCTAAGCCGGGGGTCGCGGGTTCGAATCCCACCGTCGGAACAAAAAGTTTTTGGATGTGTATTAAATATGTGTATCATGTAATAAAAATCTTAAATATGTGTATAGTATAAAAAGTATTAAATATATTTCCGTTCCTCGGGTACTTAGCACGGGGCCAGACTGACGTGGTGTGAAGAGTCCATAGATATTATTATTATTATTACACTAGACGCATGTGTTTCACTAATGCAGCCGTCCCACCATTGATTATAATGGCAGCGTTCGCCGAGCGGCAGACGCTCCCGCATCGCAGTCGAATTGATCGTAGAAGTTTGTTCGAAGCTTTAGAGGTAGAACAAAGAAAAATACATCTGTGCATTCCCTTACTCTATGGCACACTCATATACCGCTGTGATGTTTCATTTCACTGTCGTTAAGCTGCGGTGACGAGACGAGATAAACTTTTACAACTTGCACTCCCGCCATTTGTTTAAAGTACGCTAAAATTATGTAAAATGTAGTATAATACGTTCATAATGAGCAGATTGTCGGTATACGGTACTTTGTCTAGTTCTAAATATAATATTGGCGTAATAATGTAGCGTTCAAATAGAAACTGAATTTCGTTTTGTTTTTTGCGGGCAAATTAAACAGAGAAAATATTTTTTTTTGTAATTACCCATGTTAGTTCAATGCCGATGCAAACACATCTCTGGGGTGTGTGTTCATACGGCATACTATTAATATAACAATACAACTCCTATATTAGACACACAAACACACCTAAAGTACTCTAATTTTGATATTTTGGTTATATTAGTACTTTTGTTACAGTAATCAGTATGCAGCACTCTACAGTACTATAACAAGTGGAGCATCATATATACTAATAATATAGAGCTAAAGAGTTTGTTTGTTTGAACGCGGTAGTCTCAGGAAGTACTGGCCGGAATTGAAAAATTATTTTTGTGTTGGTCAGTGCATTTATCGAAGAAGGCTATAAAAACGCAAGGACCAGTAGAAGCCGAGCAGTAATCGAAAAATGTGGTAAAAATGGGATAATTTATAAAGTTTCACGCGGACGTAGTCGCGGGCAACCACTAGTACTCAAATAAAATTTTGCAGTAGACAAATTAACAGCTATTTAAACACTCCATAAAGTTAATTGTGTATCCAAAATAAACACAAATGTTGTAATTATTATGGAGCAAATATAATTATGTCCTCAACAAATGTTTATTATGTACTAGTTACGATAGCTGATCACACCACTTAATTTATAAACTAATTAACTTGTACTGGTCATTGTTCTATTTGTGTACAACAAGTACAAAAGTCTAAAAATACGACTAAAAATCTCCAAAACGAGAACATAATAAAAACTTCAACGCCGGTATCGGTGACGGTAGCCAATGCATTGAAACCAAGCCAGTTACCCAGAAGTAGTTTTATACTGCGCAAGTGTGTGCACGCTGCATAGTACACAAGAGCGCACTTTCCTCCTTTACTCTCATAACCCAGTGTGACGGATGACCGACACGCTGACGTGAGTTCAGGCGCAGGACCGACTTTTTACATACCTATCTGACGCATGGATCATCTTACTTGTCAGACAATCAGGTAAATACGTCTGCATCATAATCAGACTTAGAAATAACATGTTTGCAACGCGAGAATCGTGCCTAATAAGCCCATAGGTCATAGCCCCCGAGGCAAGAGCCCGATACCAATGGACCATTAAGGCGTTAAAAACGAGAGTGTTTTTTTGTTTACTCTTCATAGTGACCTGATTGAAAATGCGTATAAATATGCTTGTAGGCAGTTTATGTCTGGTCACCGTAAACGTTTATACCAGCATTTAGTTTTTGAGTTATTCCTTGACAGTTAAGTAGTGTGGACTGAAAGGCAGGGATATAGGTACATCTAAGATTTTTTTTATATAATTGATACAATTCAGGACCATTAAAATTGTTTAGGTTAGTTATCACGTCAGTATAGTTTGTCTGTCTCAGTAAGGAAACTTAAAATCAGCAATAAGGAATAATTTAATCTTAAAAACACAAAACTATTTTTAACATTCCAAAGATGTTAAAATTAAGACTCTTAGGGACTGTATCACCGCTTACAGATATTCTATCCACGACTTTATTTGAGAAATGTTGTATAGAGATTCTGTCAAAAAAGTTGTGGATAGCCAAACAGAAACTTTATCAGTAAGCGGTGAAACAGGACCTCAAACAAACACAATGTATCATATCAGAAGTCAGTTATTAGTACATAATTATATTATTTACTTCAAACAACCTCCAGCAGTCTCAAAACACTTTATTTCGTCATTAGATCAAAATTCACCTTTGAAGTTGGAAATAGGAAAAAGCGCCCGTGTTTTTCTGTTTTTTCTTTTTAAGTGAGCGCGTTTCATAACATCGTAAGTGGCTGTATGAGCGTCATATTGCTAAATACGAGTTAAATTTCATTTTGCATATTGAGCGTAATAAATATACTCGTATATAAAATTGGTAATATTTTATATAAAATTTCGGTGTCACTATGGTAGTAATCATGTTTACAAAATTTTATATGCATATTGATTATTTAGTTAGGTCTGATAATTATCAGATATCAGACTTATTACAATAATCGACTAAGACATTTGAAAATCTTAGATAATAGCCACACGTAGATGCATAAAGTATTAAATTGGGACCATTTAAATGGAATAATAACCCTTAGGTACATCTTAGATTAGGTAATCCCATCGCACATATTTCATCATTTCATAGAAATTATTAGTAGTTTGGCGTTATTTGCGGACATAAATTCAAACGAACAAACTTTCACATTTATGAGATTATTATTAACAAGTTGGTGCCCGCAATTTCGTTTCGCAAAAATTTGTATATCACTCGGGAACTGTAAATTTTCCCGGGATAAAAAGTAGTAAACAGACAACTTTTTTGTCGATATGTGTTGTATTACTGTTTCTTAGCACCCCTTCAATTGTATATTTTGTAAAAATATTAAATGTATAGACACACAAATTTTGCCGTTTTATTTTATGTATATATAGATGCGATGAAAGAGTAACATAAACTAAATAATATAAGCAGTAAACAAAAATATTATATTAAAAGCTTATCTACTTCTCAGAATATAAGTCTCTTTTCAAATTCAATGAAAGACATGGATTCTACCTAAGCAAACTTTACCTTCTCCAAGGTAAATAAATCTGTTAATATTTGTCTTTCATCAAAACTGAGTTCCGTATATATTTACGAGTTGGATTCAATGAACATACTTAATTTTTGTCACCCTACTTTATATATCAGAAAAATCATTTGAAATTAAAATAATGTGGATTTTATATGTAGCTAGATACACTAGCCAGATAATGAAATAGGTAAAATACAAGATTTGTTGCAATTTCATTACCCTATAAATCTCAATACTATTAACACTTTTCTTTACGTCTCATGATCTGATAAATTTTCAAAATCTTTTTTGCGACCACAATTATATGATACCATCGACAGAAGTTTTGAATTAGAAAGGTTTTTTCTAGGTTTAACTCATAGTCAACGGATCCGAGCGTTGGGCCTCACGGTTGCGCTGAGCAAGACCGAGGCGGTCATGTTTTATGGGCCTAGGAACGCACCACCGCCCGGCTTAGAGATTGTCGTTGGCGGAACAAGGATACCTATAGCGTCGTCAATGACGTACCTGGGCCTTGTGCTGGATGGACGCTGGACTTTTCGTGAGCATTTCCGCCAACTCTCTGAAAAGATCACGAGATCTGCGGGTGCCTTGGCTTCTCTGCTACCGAACCTGGGGGGTCCAAGCCTGGGCTGTAGGCGCCTGTACATGGGCGTTATCTGCTCTATGTCTATGTATGGGGCACCGATATGGGCAGAAAGCTTGTCATCAAGAAATAGGATCGTTCTTGGGAGACTTCAGCGCACGATGGCTACAAGAGCAGTACGCGGATATCGCACGATCTCAAGGGATGCTGCCTGCCTCCTTGCTGGTAGCATCCCTT
>JAOTAV010081531.1:0-12395 GCA_026546445.1 Cyclargus thomasi | reverse complement strand
TTGTACTTTTATACAACTGATGTTATAACTATGTATATTTGTGGTGTACAATAAAGATTATTATTATTATTATTATTCCACTTTATTAATTAAAAATTTACAATAATTTTGTTTTACAAGACCGGTTTTGATTAAATCATCAGGTGTTTTTAATCGAAACCGGTCGTGTAAAACAAAATTATTGTAAATTATTGATAAATAAAGTGGAATAAGTGCATGAAAAACAAGTTTTATTACTGTGAAATACGAATTTCCATCAAGAAGTTACAGTACAGTCAATATCATGTATATAAGGGGTCCTGGGGGTTCAGATCCCAGCATTACTAATTGCTATCCGTCCTACCTGGCCAATCGACAATATTTAATAATAATGTGCCGCACTGATTTTATTCCGATATTCATTAAAAAAATATACCTTTCATTTCCTAAACACAAACGTTTAAAGGCTGGCAACTGCAACTCTTTTAATGTTTCGACTGTCTACAGGCGACGGTAGTTCCTTACAACCCCCTTATCAAAGCTATATAATATACGCGTGTGCAAATATTATAATGTGTGACATAGATTTTAATCATATCGAGTACGTGTAAGCCAAGTACAATAGTAGCGATCAACGTTTGAATTTAGAAATGAAACTTGACGTGCACATTACAGGGGTAATTCACAAGTGACGTCAGGGTGTTATCTCATTCCGGACGGAATTGGGACATTCCGGAGCGGAGCAAGTTCAGAGCGGAGTTAGAATACAGAAGTAACTTCAAGAATGCACGACACGTAACCTAAATTAACTTTATCTATAACCGTAGACCCGTGGAGAATATAGATGATATTACAATTTATAATTGGATATATTTTTTTTAGGTTACGTGAAATTCATGCAAATTCTTGATTTGACTTAATGCACAGACCAAAAGTACTACTACTTTCGGAATCTCCTAAATAACAATATAATAATAATATCTTTGGACGCTTCACGCCACGTCGATCTAGCCCCGTGCTAAGTACCTGAAGGTCTTGTGTTACAGGTACCAGACAACGGAAATATATTTAATACTTTTATACCATACACATAGTTAAGATTTTTATTATATAATACACATATTTAATTCACTTCCATGACCTAGGAAAATTGAAAATCTTTTTGATTTCGACAGCGGGATTCGAACCCGCGACCCCCGGCGTGAGCTACCAAAGCGCTCAACCACAGCCTCACAGAGGTCGTCTAAATGTTATATGTTTTTTTTTAGTTTTGCACACATGTTAATTTTCATTAATTAATTTGAGAATGTTTGTTGTTTTACGCGAGAAAATCCGCACGAAAAAGCTAGTTGCAAAATAAATAAGAAAGAATAAAAAATAACATGATTCTTTTTTACTGTGAAAATAAGTGGTTGAAAATCTGTAGAGTTGTTATGGCACGTATGTCTGCGACGAGAAGTTTCCCTTACGTAACGTAATATTGGGGCGCCGCAAACCGCTGATTGTGTTACAGTATTCACAGTTATTTTACCTCCGTTCTTGCAAAATTCGCACTTATATCGTTGACAACAAGATGGAGGTGAAATGTGCTGAGGTCGGAACTTGCACCTTCCGCTCCTATCATTTCGACACCAAATGACAGGCGCCGTATCTACAGGGAAGTATACTTGAGCGGTTGTTAGAGAATACGATAGTAGATTTTAACTTTTTCGTTTGTGCAGACATTCGTTTATGATACGTTTAAATTACTTGTAAAATTTCTAATCTAATTTCGACAATCACAAAAGTGGAAGAACAATGTTTAAATAACATTCTTTTGTAAAATTCATTTATATTAAAATTCTATTTTATCCATCACCTCACATTTCAATAACGAGAAACTATTATTTCCAGTTAATCGGTACCGCTTTTCCGTTACGCTATGATTGCTACGGCGTAGCACTAATTGATGTGATACGCTGGAGCTAGCGTAGATGTATGTTGCAATCGTAGATGTGCTACGGCGTAGCAATTGTAGATGTGCTACGTAACGCTACGAGCTACGAGCGTCATGCTTGAAACCTCATTAGATGGTTGATACGGCTCAGAGCGGATCTGCTCGACTCAACGAAATTAATGCAAATGTGCGATTTACATGCAGGCCGTTACTCAAGTTGCCTTCCAAAATGTCGTTAGCGAAAGTAAAGTTATTAATAAAAATCAACCGTTATGACTTAGCGGTTTGCTTTATCATATCCTAACTGTTTGTGGTACATCTAGCATAGCTGCCTAAATCAACCTGTATCGTGCTATCGAAGTTTCGAAAATTGGCAGGATACGTAATGATGTCAGATGGGCTTTGACCTGATCAAGCATAATATTTTGCTCGGTCGGAAGATTTTCTTTTGGGATATTTTTGGCTACGATTTCTAATTGGTTGATAACAAAATATTTAACAGTCAACAACATGGCTTAATAGATAAACTAGTGTCAAAAGCAAAATTAAAACCTTGCTATTGATATATTATTATATTGATACTAAATAATGTTAAATGAACATAAATAACGTTAAATTCAAATAACACAATAGTGTTAAATAGTAATTTTCTACAAGTGCTTCAGCACGCTACGGACGGAATTACTCACAATCAGAGCGTATCGCCGACGTTACTTCGCGCCCATATGCATTTGTATGTTAATTTAAACGAATGAGACAGAGATAAGACTCGCAGTATACTGTACAGTCAACGGCACGTCGCGATTATCACTTTTAGGTCTTATTACTTGGTAATAAGATTCAAGCAAAAATCCTTGTTCTGTACGTACCTGTACCGAGTGTTTTGTTGTAAAAAAGTTTCTGAACAGGAAAGTCGTCGCCTCGAATGTTGTATGATATACTTTTTGTTTATTTTATGTCACCTTTCTCGGAGAGTAAACATGAAATAATCTTAAGATAGTCACGGACGATATCGTATGTGGTGTACAAAGTAATAACTTTTAGCCTGACAAAGTGGTTTTCTTTTACTTGGTCACGCCATAAATCCATACTGATAAATTTATTAATTCGATATAATTATGGTAAGCAACTGGCGTCGCCCATGGACACTTACGACACCCGAAAAGTCGCAAGTGCGTTGCCGGCCTTTATGAGGGAATAGGGATAGGGGATAAAAGTAACTAATTAATTAAATACTAGTTACGTATAAAAATATTCTTTTTCGCAAAAGTTAAAATTTAAATAAGCGCACCTTAATTATCGCATAATAGCCATAAAACTTTACACTTACTTAAAAAAAATATTCTCAGTGGAAAACTTGCCAAGAAATATTTCCGCCGTTTCGCACCATCATGGGGATATATAATATTCCGTGCAACCTTCGAAACTTTTCCTCGAAACCCTTGTCCCGAATTCCTGACAATAGCGAAGACTATAATGCGAAATATTATGAATATGTACAAAATTTCGGTTAACAACAATATAAAAAGTGTAAAAACTAATAAAAAATCATAGAATTTTTTACATTTAATATTATTTAATAAACAAGATGATAATCCGCCTTCATTGCATAAAAAAATTATCGCATGGACACCGAACATTCTGAAGATGAAAGTTTTCAATATAATATCAGTTCACTGGTATTGGTGTTTACTGCGGAGATGGGAAACATACAGACACGATTTTGCGCTTACAATATTAGTATATTTTACTTTTAGCTGCAATGTTTTAGTTACAGTTAATAAAATTATTTTAAAATATTTATATTTTTCTAGATGCATCTTAGTGCCACTGAAAAATCGAGCAACAACAAAAGAAGGATTATACTAGCACACAATTATTTTTGTGCTAGTATTAACTTATTAAATACTTTTAGTACATAATTATAGTATTTAATTATTATTTATTGCATATTTATTCAAAAGCAAATCCCAAACTACTTATTTCTGTGCATTTACAAAGACAGTTTAAGTCGTCCGATGTATGAATATGTAAACTTCCTGCAGAGCTAACGTGCTGCTTTGAAATATTGCAATTTGCTTTTAAAATTCCGCCAAAGCCATGACTTTGAAAAAAAGTTGAGCAAATATAAATGCTTGAGGTAAGTAATTTATGCAACTCGAAGATGCCCAAAACTTGATTCACTTACGAATCCTTATAATGTAGTGCACATTCCTAATTTAATTTAAACACTTTCTAAGCCAAGAACACTTTCTTTGCCTATTGCAATCATTCATCCTTGCATTATAAGCATTGCATACAGGTAACCATACGTAGATAGCAGATAGTTTGACAGGCAAAGATTATTATATTATTATAGATCGATTTCAAAGAATAAATAATGTTTGACGATTCTACAAAGAAGCGAAAACGTTTAGATCTTGGCCAAGCCCCCTGATCTGGTAGAACAAATAACGAATTATTTCAAGTCAATACTTATTAAAATAATGCAACCAATCAAAGTACCGCCATGTCAACGATCTTTTGGAGACATTATTAAGTACAAAAAAGCATTACAATTTTTTTCTTATTTTAAATTTGACGGACTTTTTTCACAGAGTGAATATGTCAGTCTCATCGTAACCTTTACATCACATACGATCCACGTTAGCTACATAATAGTATTATTTTTATAATATAACATGATACTTAAATGTGTAGACGATACCCTTTTTATTTTCCATATCGCAGATAGTACGATAAGTATATCAGGGACTATCATATGTCGTGTTCACAAAGGGTATATCTTGAACATTATCTGTGGTTGCCTGGCGACGAGTTCTCAGTTCGAATAATGAAGAAATATGTGTGATATTCGTACTCATTACTGGGGAAAGCTCTTTTATGTGTGTGTGAATATTGTAGGCTTATAGGTATTAAAATATGTAGGTATTCTTGTAATACTTCTTAGAAGATTGATTTCTAAATTGGTAACAATCTAAATTTTAATGCTTCGAGATATTTTTTCTCTTTCGTATTTATGATGTTCGTATTTCGTATAAATAATTAATTTATTAAATACATAATTTATACGAAGACAAGTCTCTATCGGTCCATCCATTATAATACTAAAACATACATAATACAATACTGCCCATAAAAAAGGTACTTAAAAAAAGAGTAACAACAAAAATTTTTTATCAAAAAGAATAAACGTGGTTCTACGCTATTCAATAATTTTGTTAATATAAACATTATTTATTTATATAAAATAAATATTCAATAAAT
This sequence comes from Cyclargus thomasi, assembly GCA_026546445.1. Classification (NCBI taxonomy): domain Eukaryota; kingdom Metazoa; phylum Arthropoda; class Insecta; order Lepidoptera; family Lycaenidae; genus Cyclargus; species Cyclargus thomasi. The sequence goes on along the minus strand of JAOTAV010081531.1, from coordinate 7,213 downwards.
GATGTCTTTGTATTTTTGTCTATAACTCTCACGCCTAAACCGCCAAATTAAAGTTTTAACAAAATATTTAAAATTTGTTAAAAAATCGCAAAACAGGACACAGAATATTTTAACCTGTAAAAATAATGACTTCCTAAACTTAAACGAATTCCTACGCAATGTGACTGCGATCAAATTATGGAAAACATTTAAAAATGTAACTTTAAATTTGTTTATCTTAATTCCTTTATCTTTATACAAAATTATTCGTAAAACGTTTTAGCGGGTATAAGAATATTTTATTGCCTCGAAATTAAGTAAACATTATTTTAACGAGTTTGAATTGAATTTACACATTTATGACTTAAATGAAGCTAAATTCTTTGTCGTAACTTCGTTAGTAAAAATCTTAAGAGAATATTACATTTTAAAGACACTTTTGTTTCATCAAATGTCTCTACTTATTATAGTAGCCTAAGAGGGGAATTTCGGATTTACTCGAGTGCACCTTATTGAGCTAGTGTAGGCTTTCTACATGTCTCTGGTTATCTAGGTATAAAAATCAGATTTCTAAGTTAGTGGGATAGAAAAAAGTTATTATTAAGTATTGAAATTCTATCAGATTTGACAGATTAGGGTATACTAAAGGGGTGTTAAAATACACCAAAGAACACTTCCACATAAAGCACCGAAGATTTAAAGGTAAGGCAAGCCTGTAATAACATAGAACAACAAAGCCTCATATTTTCGTATCCAAGCTTCCCAGATATTTTATCCTTCAAATAAATATTTAAGGCCTTGCTGTCTAAAATCGTCTTCTAAATGTTCAATGTAAACCTTTTTTTGACTGAATATCCTTTTTTAAACATCCTTAAAATTGCTGAAGCAATTATAAAAAAAATGTCCTTATTATTTTCTTCTCAGTTTTACCTCATGTACAAAACGTTCTAGGTGGGTATCGTGGAGACGATGCTCCAGTAATTACAGAAATAGTAATCTCACCTATCCGGCTATTATTATCAATTGAATTTGTCAATGAAAAAAATTTTTTTTCATAATACTCATACGAATATTAAAAAGTGGACAGATTGATCTTCCCTACATCTGTATAGTCTAGGCTCTGAATCTTTTAAATTTCATCTTAAATGTCGTCGCAATGTCTAAAGAATGCAATAAAAGTTTCCTATTAACTGCAATAATGTATCCAAACTTGGGATGAATTATGTCACAATATTATGAGCGTGTATCAAACGCCACCCCTCGTTTCCCCCTCGTCCCCCCCACACAGTCGGGGGGACGTAATATTAAGTACCCTCGAAGCCCTCCTATTTACAATTTCAGCTTCGATTCCATGTAAAACGTCAAGATTAAAATATGACCCCGGCTGCTGGCTTCTGACAGGGTAAGTTGAATGTATATTAATATCACGTTTCAGTGAAAAATTTTAGTGTTTGAAGTGCGAGGATTGTACGGTCCATATTAAGTTCTCTGTAAATAAAATCAAAAATGTATCGAGCACAAATTATTCAATAATAAATAGGGTAATGATTAAATAATCTGTGCTCGGTGCAGTATGCTTAGCAATAATAACATTATTACTTTTGTATTAGACAAAGACATACACACTATAACCTGTTCACTGCAAAACTACTGATAAACAATTCAGAGTTGACGTTTGCTGTGGCAACATTTATTTCGAACAACAGTAGAGCTCAAATAACATTCACAATAAAATTTCTCGATTAAAACCGAAAAGGTTGACGTAAAATAAAAGATAAAAGCCCCACCCACGCATTCGGTCGAAAACTTTTAAAATTGTTAAACGGCCCCGTAGCAATATTTCAAGCTATTGTTGGCCGGTTCCAATTCGTTTTATATCCCGACCCTCGTATTTCAGGCCACTCGAGATGGCTCCTTGTGAAATGTGTCGTGTATGAAATCGTGGCTTGACCCGCTTTTTGTTCGGGTCATTTGGCGGTCAGCGTTGATGTTTTAGGTTTAGAATGATTCTTCCATTTCACCGCTATGTGCGAGCGACAAAAAGCGATTCGTTATTTTAAGTTTTGTAGCTTGCACTTCGACTTGTATGACTATAAAACTGTTCTCTCTTAACCACTTTAAACTAAAACAGATTTAAAAAATCTGTCTAAATATGTTTTTTCTTTTTAAATGATATCTGTATACAAGATGCCAATATGTTTTTCACGTGAGTCAACCCTTGATAACCCGTGGGTCTGTTAGTCCCAGCTGGGTTACTCGTCGTTTTCGGCTCGCTGTAAGTGGTTATATAAAATCGTTCCCATCTATATCGAATAGCTATTTTTATGCAAATCTATTGTATTCCAAACACAAGCTTATTGGATATATTGCATAACGTATTTCATCGATCGCAGAATATGCATGTAAAATATTACTCTATTCGTAAAATAGATGTTAGATTTCAATTTTAGATTGACGAGAAATTAACAAACGAATATACTGTGTCTATATTTTTTTATGTTAAACGCACGCTTACCATATAATGGTGAACGCATATGTATCATAACCGAACGAATCGAAGTCATTTACTATTTGAATTTAACAGGGAACGAATTCGGATTGCACGATTCGGCTCGGGTGAGTGTGGGAGTTTGTATGACATGTCATAAACCGAATTCTTAAATTCGTTTCCCTCGCTGCGTTTGGCTCGTTTGGTTCTTAATATTAAATGCGTTCACCATAATACCTACTTGCCGTAGCACGATTTGATACGGCACGGCAAATTATAAAGGTGAACATATAAAATACTAAAATAATATGGGGTATTAAATTAAAGATGTGTCCTAAGTCCCGGCTTTCGACACGTGCGATGCCATTATATTGGTAGGACGTGATTTTTCTCTCTGCCCAAGACTTGTCAATTTTCCAGCACTTATTATCTGCTCTTTTTAGTTTTTTAGAATTGTCCTACTTGTTAATTTACCACCAATTTGGCATTTAACCTTGCGTGAACAGCTGTCGCAAAAACCTCAGGTATAATATACCTCTTAAAATTCATACTTAAATATACTATGTTATTCTATATAAATTACCCTACATAATATATGTAATTAACAGCATTTTTTTATTTCAACCAGATCATTATCCTAGACCGCCCGGTAATAAACAATTTTCAATTCAGAATAAAGAAGGTAAATAAAACTATTGCAATAAAGGAACTTAACGCATTAAGCTGCAATGTAATTAAAAGCTGCATCCACTTAAAGCTCAAAGACAGAATTCTTTTAAGCTCGGGCAAGTTTTTCTTGCATAGTGATTTTTAATGGCATTCGCTTGGTGCGGTTTTCTTTGTGTTGCAATTAAATCGAAAACTTATTTAACGCTATCATCATCCTAAAATTAGTTAAAAAACTTTTCGCCACAATTATTGCAACTTAGGTAGGTGTTAACAACTTAATAACAATATACACAACACCCCTTACTATAGCTTCACCACAACCGCTGTACGGCGGCCAAGGATCGTGGGACGGGGCGGGGGACGGGTAAGAATACTACCGCTATCAGCGTTGACGGACAATTGACAAAGTAGTACGGCCGGTAACTATGGTAACTCTCATACCCAAGGCACGGTATAGCTCTTTTGATCAAGCTATAATTAAAAGATTCAACTAATTGTCGTGTATACGTTTTGTTATAAATTCGACAGACAAGAACAAAATGTGTTTGCTATCTACTTTTTATTGTTTTGAATTGTTTTTATCAAGTAAAAAAATATATGCAGCGCTTATAACGAAACTCAAACTAAAAATTCAAATTTCACGTGAAAACAGAAAAAAGCTTTATATATTTATATATGAATATATATTGTATTTGTACATATATATTATCTCATATATTTTTTTATATTTTTATTATTTTTAAATAAATCTCGTATAGTTGTTACTAAGTGTTAAATATGTATAGTAATAGTTCTATTTTCTCACTGTGCGCGTTCTATCTGCTTTCTTACATCCCATTTCTCTTTATAGGGCTGCTGTAAGAAATTTCTGTTAGAAATAAGCAGTCCTTTGTGTCGTTTCTCAATGTAAATTGTAATGTTTTAATGTTACTTGTGCACAATAAATTGTTAAATAAAAAAAAATAAAAAAAAAGCTACAATCTTTATAAAACCATCTGTGATAATGCTTGGTTTTATTTTTACTGAAACGAGGCCAAGGGAAGCTAAGTTTCGCTAAAGAAAGATATGTTAAAATTCTCTCGTTTTGTGCGGAGCGGGCGCGAACATCAAAACGCTTTTGTTCGAGTTTCCCTTCATTAGGTCGGCTCACTTATCGTTTGTGGAGGACATTTGTGTTTGTAGTGCAGTAATACTGAGTACGGAGTGTAACGTATCTCATACAAGGCCAGTTTCTACCCTAATGTAGCACCAGCGGGTTAGAGGGTTAATATGTCTTTATATAATTTATATCAACATTAATATATAAAATTGTTTGTTTACTTTCAATTTTACATTATTTAAAATATCTTATGCAAATTTTCGCCTCGATTAAATAAAAGAACAATCCTTGATTCGAAGCCTTCATTAGAAAATAAAGATCATAAAGTATTAGTTACTTTAACGTACAGAAAAAACTACCTCTTCTTATCCGATAAAACTACTTTCTCAAAGTCTTAGGGCCTGTTTCACCGCTCACACATAGTCTATCCACAACTTTTTTTGACAGATGTTGTATAGAGAATCTGTCATTAGAGCTGTGGATAGCTTAACAAAACCTTTATCAGTAAACTGTAAAACAGACCCTTAAAGTTTTACATAACATAGACTAGAATTTAATGCAGTAATTCAATTTGAGTGCACAATAAAAGTATATTCCAACTTCAGAGCAATTTAGTAGATGAAAATAATGTACATTTTGTTATTCATAAAACTTGGGGTTTCTACAGTTCCCCGCTCCGAGATGCAAAACTTTATGGCTCTAACGAATTTTGTACTTAACGACCTACCAGAAACTATGACTTATGTAAGAGTAACTAGTAAGATAACATAGAAAGTATGTAATCAGACGGTTCACTTGAGTTTTGTACCTTAATCTTACTTTTCTACTTTCTCTATGTCCCAAAAATAAGTCAGGTTTTTTAAATAAAATACAAGAATGTAGTATTTATTGATATGTTATGTTGATTAGGTTTTAAATAATTAAAGCAAAAAAGGTTGAGTGTTATTCCTGTAAAACTTTAAAGGTTTATACACCCTAAAGGTAAACACAGAATTCTCCTTTCATGTTCCTCATGTTTGTCTGTCCGTCCGTATGTCACAGCCATATTTTTTCGAAATTATAGCGACTATACTTTTTAAATTTGATAAGTAGGTGCTAATTGCTACTTACAACTAAAATTAAATTCGTTTTCTCAAATATATATAGGTATACTGGGTAGGTTTCTACAAATGAGATTGAGGTTTATAATATTTTTTTCTATAGCGAATAGTTGGCGGAATATATCCTTTCAAAGTGGATAAATGTGTATCTCCCTCTCTTATATCTAAAATAATTGAAAGATAAAATTAAAAATTGTATATATAGTATATTACTATGTAAACAGTAATCCTTACTAATATTATGAATGGGAAAGTGTGTTTGTTTGTCACTATAACGATGCAAACAATTAACTTGATTTTTGGCATAGAGTTAGCTGAAAGAATAACGAGTAACATAGGCTACTTTTGGTCTTAGAAAACATTACGTTTTTGAACGAGATGTAATTAGTAGTTTTATTTCTAATTATTAATCAGGAAGCTGAAACACAGCCAGATTACGCATCTAAGTAAATTGATCGCGCTATGCCAAACCCAACCGACAGATTACGACTTACATGGAATTTACATATTCCAAACAAATTTGAAATTTATTTGTTTATATCTCATTTACATATGGATAAAATTTAAGGACAAAATATAATGCATTTTACAATTACACTTTTAGGACGATTGGCAGCCGTACTAGTATAAACTGAACAAATATTTAATAAATCGCATGATTTCATATAGTTAATAAAAATATTACAATAAAAATAATAATGATTTCCTAAAATGCTACCTACTTGCTGCTAGAGCACTCGCACTTAGCCGTTTTTTTTTCCTTCGTTTCCTCGAGCAAAGCCAACTAGAACTTTTTGTGAAAAGGATAATTGTAATCGAACCTTTATAAACTTGAATCTAGTAGTGCTTCCATATCAATGGCGGACGGCATTATTTTATTTTCCGTTCCTCTAACGGCTGGTCGTTAAAAGTTTTTATTTCCGGGTCGGTCTTAAAATTGTTGAAGTGTTTTCCATTTTTGTTTTTAGCCGTAAAGGTACTTTAACCTCCTAAAAGTTACTTATACAATCGTTTTAAAACTGTAAAATTTTACCCAAAAGAAATCTGAGAGATGCTTTACTGAATTATGTAATATTTTTATAATGTTATATTTATTTAGTTACATTAGTATGTTGTCGTATGTTTTAAATTTTCTGTCTATATTCTTACGTAAAGCACAATTCAGTAATTAATTATTCTAACTTCTTAAATAAATGAATATAGACTCATTATAAAGGTTTAGTTTATGTTAGGTTAGATTTGGTGGAGATTTAGATGCAAAAGGTATAATTTTGATAACCGCCGTTACACTTTATTTATTCGTCATAAAGCTTGTGAGATCTTATCATATTACACTTTTACCTTCAGGTGTTGTGCGTAGGACAAAAATCTAGGTCAACCTGAATACCGCCTATAATCCTCATAAAAATTCGTAGCATTAAAACATAAGAACTGGATATAAAAAACTAGCGCTTTTAGTGAAAAAGCAAAATTTAATATTTTTGCCTCAGGCACTGAAGGTTTTGTTGAAGGTTATCATCCTAATTTGGAAATATTTACCATACTCAATTCGCATTGTACACACCCAAACAATTATAAAAATCAAAACAGTCATTTAGAGTTGAAAGAGTTTGGTGATGTACAAATGCATCCAAGAATAATATATAATATGTTAAGATGAAAAAGTTACATTTTTACGAATATTTGCAAATCTATTTATTTTTGTAGGTTTCCTGAAATATTTTTTACCCCTATTAAATATCCTTATTTATAATTTTTAGGATTCGTAAGGCTGTAGTTCCATGTTTACATAAATGAGATGGGGAGTTTTGGCGGGGATTTCAGAGAGAGACGTTGTGAGTTTTGTATTTTTTGTTAAATTTGTGTTATTTCGGTTTT
>JAOTAV010081520.1:0-12396 GCA_026546445.1 Cyclargus thomasi | reverse complement strand
ACTTCAAACGAGTATGTGGTGGCCATCCGCAAACCAGATATGTAGGTGGCGTAAGTGCGGCTACGTCTCACACCCGCCAAAATCTTGGCCGTCTCATTACCGTCATCTGATCTTCCAGACATTTCTTCTTCAAATGTATCAACCACCTGCAATTTAAAGATCGGATTGACAATATTAATATTATGATTCAATTGTTTTAATAATGCCTGTAAGCGTTTAACATCATTTTAGGTACTTAGGTTTTATGGAATAACCGCTTTCAATAAGGTTTTGACGCAAAAAAACATCTAAAGACACATTACAGCAATAAAGAGTAATATTTAAGCGAGGCATATCATTAAACGCAAAAGGCTGGTGGCAAAAAATGAATGGGGAAATTAACGCAATCGGTTTCGTGTCACGCGTGCAACCGCACCGCAGATATTTTGCGACCCACTTAGAGGATAGAAAAAGAAGTTCCTTAAGGGGAATACAGGCGCCAACGGCCCTGACCACACATTCGAAGTTTAGAAAATCTCCCCCCGCTCACGGAAAATAATTAATATAAAATCAATAAAAACCATAAATAGGAATTCCTCCGTAGGGATTATAGTGTAACTTATATTGTATCGTATAAAAAAATTGTTCATCTTAAAACTAGCCGGAGTTTCTGAGTCCTGGGAAAGGACACAGGATACTTTTTGTTCTGGAAAATGCACGGTTCCCGCGCGCTAAACCAAATTGGGCGCAACAGCTGCGGGTGTGCTAGTAATGATATAGATAGTAAATATGCTTTTTTATTTTTAACCGACTTCCAAAAGACGGAGGTTATTTAGTGAGACGATGGAATTACTGGGCTAGTGTATTTAAGGCTGTAGGCCCGATCAGTGCCGAAGCAATTCCCACAGTTAAACTACACAACGTTGAATACTAAATACTGTTGCTCTATAAATAATTCAGTATGTGCCATATACTTCGATCAGTCAATATTACTTCTGGTAGAACTTTGTGCACATAATTTACGTAGCTCTCTTGTGAAAATACCTCTTTGGTGTATAAAATTAAAAGCGAACGTTTATGAAGCCTCGCGAGATTTTTTAAAGCTCTGACGATGGGTTTTCCAAAGTATCCCGAGACTGCGACAGATTTTTTTAAATATAATTTTACGATTCCGGATATATGTAGATACTCAGTTCGTTTAGTTTATCTTTACAGTTACACATCTTAATTCATAGATGGCGTTAGTAGTAGAATGTTATACTTTTTAATATCAATAATATTATTACAGTTTTATTTTTAAACACCTCTAGACATATACACAAATTATCATGCTAAAGGCCAAAACATGTAACTCATATAGTTTTTCCGTAAAGTGTACCACGAACATTTACGGGGAGTGGTATATAAAGGGCTCGCTACCTTCGCCTAACAGAATTATAGCTATTTAATAGAATCAGGCGTTACTTTGCGGAAATCCATAGCCTCAAGTCTAGTAAATTAAGATGATAAATGCAAGTAAAAATGCGGGTTGAGAACCTCGACGCGCGTTTCGCCCCAACACAGGGGCATCCTCAGGATGTGGACTCTACGAACAACCGTCCGTTAAGTAAATTATAGCTTTTATCTATTTGCCACGTGGAATCATAAACAGCGTAGCACGTGTTACTTTCCATACCTTCAACTAAACCTAAGTCAATAATTCCTTCGTTTGGACGCGAAGGAAGGACAAGCAAACACACTTTCTCATTATCATTAAGTATATTAGAATGGATATAATTATCTCACAGTGGTCATTACCTTAGTTCGACATCTGTACTGCCCCCACGCCTGGAGCTCACAGTAGTGGACTTGGAAGGCGAGCACTTTTTTAGGGTCCTCTCCTTCACTCTTCCCGTACTCCCATCTCAGGCGGACATCCCTGAAGTCTGGCTCCCCGATCAGGTGTAGCACTTCTGAAAACGAGTTATCGCAAAAATTTAAAAACATTTTACTAAATGAAGACTTAATAAGTCGCTGAATACAAACTTGTCGCTCTTGAATACAAACTTTCAACTAAATCAACTGATAAATTTTCGGTTTTCGTGAATTATTATGAAACTTCTTAAACAACACCGTTACGCTCTTAGTTTCTACTGTAACGCTAATTCCACAATGGTTTCTAGCCCTCGATGTGCGCTCTGATGGGTCGATAAGGCAGCGATCCGAGTGTACCATTAACCCATTGACTTGCTCACTCGTCCATTCAGGTATAATGTGACCTCCACGTAATGGGATAGCCATCTCGACACTCATTACCAGACACGGTATGGTAATACTATATTAGAATATCGGCCACAGTAAATTTAGATCGTGCATTTTCTTTCCTTATTAGAAAAGCAAATTACGATTTTCTCTTTCCAATCATCTCGCTGTAGGTTTATCGTTGTAGTGCATTAGAAACCTTAAGAAATCATTTCCTCATCCACCGGCTTAGAGACTGGAGACGTTAAATGATTTCGCGTTGTAAATAGTGCCGCCATAAAACTGTTTATATTTTATCTTAAACTTAAAGTTTTTTTGTACAATGTGTAAGTACAGTGAGACGGACCTATTTATGGATCGTTATCAGCATTGTCACCATCATATTTAAAATATTATAAATTATCAATATATTACGTCAACTTATTTTGAAAATGACTACAAACTATAATAATTACTGCAACAGTCTAAGACTTTGGTACGGTATGGTATGGTATGGTAAGTTCTTTGGTACAATCAGATAAGTTGAAACAGATCTGCCGTACTCAAGCTAAAATGCCGCTATGTACAAAAAGTACTTTTTGAGTTATGAGCAAAAAACCGCAGCAATTTTTCTATGGGCTTGATGCATCATAAGGCCAATATTAATTTTAATAACTCGATGACTATAAAAGCTACAAAAATTTTGGTAATACACGTCGATAGATCAAAAACGACCAGATCTTGGTTAATGGTATATAAGCTTGAGGAAGGCAGAAATACAGATCGTGGATCTGAGTAATTTGATCAGTTTATGTCAAACCCAACCGACAGATCACGGCTTACATAGAATTGACATATTCTGACCAAATGACGTAGGTCCGTCAACTGGCTCTCTTTTAATTTCCCCTATTAAACATATCGAGCGAACTGTGTGTTATATAACCAACCCGTCTCACCAGTCGCTAGCTTTAAATAAATAAGAAAAGGAACAAAATAGGAATTCCTGCTCGAATGTAGCGACAATGTGACTCCAGTCGATACAAAAGTCGCTGAGGTCAAATACGTTTGTTCTCGCTCACATGGAACCGACCCCACAGTCACGACCTGCAACTAACAGTGCACTGTTTATTCTGTTTAAATTCGAAAATTATTTTATCCATATAATTTTATTTTATTTATTTTATATAAATGTACTAAATTAACTGTTGTCTGCGACTATACGTCCGCGTGGTAATGAAGATATTATGAATTAAATGAATTATTAAATTTATAACAAAATTAAATGCCTAATTCCTTAAAAAAATCACAATCAATATTTTAACTCTTAAAAGGCACTTGTAGCAACGTAAAACTTTGTTTTATACAAGATTTCTATCCCAAAAAACAACCCTTAGTCACTCAGTTTTACATTTTGAATTATTCTGTCGTAGGCCTGTAGTAGTGTAGCGCTTAGTACTCATGAGTATAATCAAAAATTTTGAGATGCTGTTTTCATTCATAAAAAGACCTTTATGAACGAAAACAGCATCTCAAAACTTTTTTAACATGCTCTCTGTATTACGCGCTGATTATACTTACGGGCCTTAGTCAGCACCTGCCCTAAAAAGATCCCGCATACGAAGTCGAACATTTCTATAAATTTAATTAATATATAATAATCATAATTTCGTAAAAATAGTTCTTTATGAACTTTTTGCGGCTTCGCTTGCGTGGAATTCGAAAATAGGTAGAAATTAGATTTTTTTAAAAACTGAATGTTTTGTCAAAACAAAAGTAGTCGAAGTGTAATTACTTTTCATTCTTTCAACAAAGTCTATGCCAAAAATCAAGTTGATTGGTTGCTTTGTAAAGGCGGGAAGGAAGGACAAACTAACAAATAAACACACTTTCCCATTTATAACATTAGTAAGGATTTTTGGCCGATCTAACCTCAAAATATTACAAATTAGTTGGTGCCCGCAACTTCGTAGCGCAAAAATTTGTGTATCACGCGGAAACCGGACATTTTCCCCGGATAAAAAGTATTCTATATGTTGCTTAGACCTAATAGCTATTAATCAAATAAAGATTTATTAAAATCCAGTAGTTCCTGAGATTAGCGCGTACAAAAAGATAAACAGAAAAATAGACAACTTTTTTTGTCGATATGTGTTCTTACCTGGGATACTAAGGTACATTGATTTTTTTGTAAAAATATTAAAAGTACAGATACTCCAATTTTACTATTTTATTATATTAGATAAAATAAATTATCTCTTCGATATAATGTTTTTCACTGTACAAAAAATTGGTCTCTATGGTAGACTCTACATGCAAAACTAAGCAATGTGTCTTCTGAATGTCTAATGTGTCTGATTGTAGGTTTTAGCGCTACGTGTATTTTCGCGAATAAGGGTTCTCACACATTTGAACAGCACTGTATCGCTTTCTTTCGGCAAAACTCAAACTTATTATGTGTTTAGTATTATAGCCCTAAAGCTCTTTTATCCTATATCGGCCTCGTTTTATTTACAGTGAATGACATTGACTCGTATACAGAGAAAAAAATTTAGGAAAATATTATGAGATTCTCTTCTGAAAATGCTGCTTGCACCTTTCATGGTGGAAGATGCATGGTTACTGATTAAAAAATTTGAACCGCACAAAATTTATATATAGAGTATATGTCGACGTGATTTAATTCTAATTAATAAATAATGTATGATGTCCACGACCGGCGCAGGCGCACATTGTGCCAGGTGAGTGGTGCGAGACGAATTATGTCGACTGCCCAAACAATAAAAGAGCTTCACGCGGTGTGCTCTTCCTGTGTATATGAGGTCATTTGATTTCATACTCTAGCGTTTCGCGAACTGTACATCGTATCACACATGTATTTTAAAAACATGATTTCACCGACTTTGAACGATACTTAAAAATTTTCGCGGATCGCGTAGCATATACAAGCAGGATATAGTGCAAATGTAGTAGATTGATAGCAGACTTTAAGTATCACTAGAGGCCGCCCTGTAGTCGAAATTCGACCATAAATATTTCTCAATTCAATCACAGACTTCAGTTTGGCATAATGGTCCCGTTACCATTAAATTTTATTTTAAAAATTCTAACTCCAACCATAGACAACAGAGTATTTCGTGTATGATTGGGATGATCGTGTCATGTCAAAATATTGTAGTGTGCTCAGCGTTTTATTTATTAAAAATATGCAAAATTAAAGCATATTTTAAAATAATATTGGTATTTCACCCTCCTCCTCCATATCAACTGTAACTGGGAAAAAATCCATGCTTTTGAATCGACGCGTCTTTCGTAAGAAGGGGTACAAAGTTTTCCGCTTGCTTATTATAATATAGATTCCCACGATTCACGAAGGTGTTATATTCTCTGCTATGACGTGGAATATCTAACTCAATTATATACAATGACTTACATAATTTCTTGTTTGTATTAAAATTGTGTTTATTTTAATTATAGTACTAGCTAACTTAATTTGTTTTAAACTCCAAAAAATCTTCTTAGACCACGCATCCATTGACTAGCAGTTCTACCCTACTTAAATGTCGTGGGAAAGAGCATGAAATGAAGATGGTTTCTTTGAAGATAAGTCATAATGCAGCTAAAGACGATGTCAATCCGAACGCATTGTTCAGTTAGTCGTGCGTGTATAATCACTGTTTTTGCTGAATTCAATTAAAACTTGACCCACTGTCGTTCTAACAAAACAAAATAAGTTTTTTTTGTTGTTCAAATTACCTTCTAAAGGTTCGAGGGAAAAAACGCCAACTGAATCTATCTGTTGTGAACTGTTATGATCCATTAAAATAAATCTGGTTTGGACTAACTGTTTGTCTTTTATTTTACTATCGGGATCAAGTTTACTATATCATAATAATTTCTTTTTAGCCTCAGGATCGGTTTACCGGTAAAACGCCGAGGCAATAAAATAGCTCATATACCTAACGGCATATTTCCTGGAGTATCTTAGCAGCACATCGGTGGCGGGGTGTACGGGAATTATCGATGCAATAAGAGCAGCGAGCACGGACCAAGTGCCTGTAACGGAAGATTTTACGATACCGAAAATGAATAACAGTTTAATGTTGCGCAACTGGATGAAGCCGTCATGGTTCCGGTCGTCTTTCACGATTTTCGCTTTATCATAAATTCCAAATTCAAATCAGAGGCTTTGTACTTGCGGCGTTAAAGTTGCTAAATGGTATATCTGTTACGGCAGGCTTGAATCAACTATAAAGTTGCATTCAGATTTTAGGAATATTTAATTGTTCATGACAAAAAATGTATGAAAAATATCAAAATGTTTTTTAGATTTGAATTAAGTAATCATTGTAACAGCTAATGCAAATGGGTAATCATGTCCCTGAGAATGACAATAAGTTAACATTACGCGGTTACCTTTAAGCTTATAAAGTTATCATAAAACTGCATAAATCTTATAAACTGTACCTAGGTACTTTAAAATTAGGATAGTAAATCAGTGCAGAGCTACAGACTATGCCAGTTGGTAACGAAAATGCAATCTAGCGTGGATAGCGGCCATAAACTGAAATGGCAAATTCAAATAAGGTTATAGAGCCGTTACGAATTGCGTACCTATCACTGCGCCTGCGACTTAGCGCTGAACTGTCACTCGAACATCGAAACCCTCATCAGATCTCTAAATAGACATACTAGAATCTTAATTTTAGTTATATTCGTGCGACAGCCGACAACTTTTGCCATGTTCTAAACGTTTTTGTCAAAATGTATGGAAATGACATAAGCGTTCGTTAAGCCCTATGTCACTTCTATATATTTTGTTTGGCGATTCTACAAAGAAGCGAAAATGTTTAGATCTTGATTAAATGTAACGTAATGATTGCCTGCTGCTACTAGTAAATATTTGTCAGCAACGGGGGATCACTGAATCGGCACGGTTTGTGAAGATTGGTAGTTTAATTATTTTTAATAATAGAAATATGTAGTTATTATTACTATTAATAGTACTTGACGGATTTCATGTACCAATCTATGAGAAAGTAGCAATTAAAAAAAACTTTGTTAAGAACAAAATGAGTAAAGCGCTAAGACATAGGGGGTATCAACGTCCATTAAATGACTGACCAACATGTGCGTGATGCATACGACTATTATATTTTTTTATCTACGTATTCTACTTCGTAGTTTAAAAGATATCAAAGCCGAAAAGATTACATACGCGTTCCAAAAGAAATTGTACTTAATAATATTGTTTAGTTATTAAGCTATAGGCTGAATGATCTTCTATCGTTGGATTGTTTTTAACGTAGTTATTTTGTAAGGGGTCCATATATCCTCCACTATGTCGAACTTACTTATAGTCTATGCTCTTAGACGATTACTATAACTTGTATAGGATATTATAAGGTGTGAAAATATTTTGAGGTGAATATTTTAAGACGAAGATTGTAAAGACTTCTTAGTATTTCCTTCAATGGTAGCTATACTTAATTGGAATGTAAAGAAGTAAGTACACGCTCACCTCAAATACCTACTTTTCACCTGGCCTCGTTAATTAAATCATTAAAAAACAAGAAAATTAAAACACTAATAAAACAAGCTCTACAAACCCAATGTTGTTAACTTTCTGTTAATGCAATAAATTTGGATTTTGGACCTACTATTCTAAATACTTTAGAATCACGTAGCTTTAATATAAGACATACATAAATGTAAGTCATTCTTGCAAACTGCAAAGAGTATAATTTATTGAGGAGCAGGTACAAACTGTGGTTATGGTGAAATAGTTACATTATATGGAAATTTTGAGTATAAATATGAGTATTGCACTCCGCAGTATTCCCTTCATAAAATGGAGAAGTTGCCGGAATGAGGATTGAAAACATAACAGCAAAACACGTGGAAAATCTAAAGCGTTAAATTAAGGGTAAAACCAGAATGGTTGAACCAATTATTTCCATAATCAGCTGGATAACCCCCTGGATTTTAAATAGCCCTTATAAGCCATTACCAATGGGTGGCAGCGTCCTAGCCTCCTTACGCAGGCAGCGAATTTCTTAGGACAAGAGAAATAAAGTGGCTTACACTCATAAAAAATGTTAATACGTTATTAAGTAAAATAATAAAATTTGTTGAGAAGGTCTCTGATAGAAAATAGTGTTATCTTACCGCTGGTCTGAAGCTAACCACATAAATATTGATAATAAAATCTTTAATTAATTTCCTGTCTCAGTAAGCTCCAAGATATTACTTAAACAGCTGCGTCCGTAATATAGTAGGTATTTACATTGGAGTGTAATCACCTAACATAGTAAGTAGTTTTGACCTAAACTAGGTCCCGTAGGTCCGGTCAGTGACCCCGGGCTATCAGAGTCTAGCTCCCTCTTGTCGACCTACTTTAGGTACACACGTACAATGCCTACATGCTTATCTGTCTATGGTAATAATAATATACTTCACCTCATGATTACTTTTTGTTCGTGTGAACTACGTTCGGGTTGCAACGTACAAATAAAAATATCATGTCTTGCAATTTTAATAAAATATACTCGTCTTAACCTGAGTATACACTTTTCTTCTTCTACGAGAGCATAAAAATGGAATAATTATCAAATATCCAGCTATTATCATTGTCGGTTAATACTATATTTTTGTTCCAAATTTCCGCAAAAAAATCCGCAAATTCAGCAGCTTCAGTGTGATTTGTGAAACATTCACAAGTATAATAATATATAGTCTGAACTCTGATGTTATAACCATGTATATACACAGAGTTACACTTACAGACTAAGAGCTGACTAGAGTATAATATTATGCAACGTCAGCTAGAAACTCGCATATCGTCTTACGACAACTTGTAATACAAAACAAAGCACTACTCACTAATTAGTTACACTGATTAGGAAGCGAAACTAACTACAATTTAATATATTAGTTGTCAGTTTGTTTTAGCTGAACTTAAAAAATGACTGACTTATACAGTGATCTTTCAAAAGAAAGCTCATACCACTGGATGGACCAGGCTGGATTTGGCATGCAGGATTTTGTCATTTTTTGCCCCAAAGGGATTAAATATAATAATGAAAGTTTGTACGAAAATGCTTTTAAAGCGAGGGAAGCCGCTTTCTTTCGGTTACATGTATTATGTTCGCTTTCGGTTACATGTAGTACAAACCTTCCCAATAAACTGGATCGTCAAAGCCACGTCCAATTTGAGTCAAGTCGACTCTTTCTCTATTTCTCGCTATTCAGGAGAAATTCGCTCAAGATTATTTTTACATAACACAAACTTTCGATTTTATAATATTAGCAATATATCATATTATAATAATATGTTATGAATTTATTATATTCGGGCAATACTGGTCCACCTTGGAGGATCGTACTAAGTGAAAGCAAAATTTCACCATTGCCACCATACAACTGTACGGATGACGCATGGAGAGCAAACTCTTATATGGTAATGAGCTTGGCTACGAGATTGTTAAATAAATATTTAATAACAATATGTGAAAACTATATTCATATTATCATACGTTTATTTTGCATTACCCCTCTTTCTTATAAAGAAGAAATCTATTTTAAATAAGTGAAATTTAGAATTTTCAGTTTTAAAAAGTCATATAAGCTTGAGTCTACCTCCATAAAAAAGAATAGCGAATTCTCATGTCGATGTCCGTTATTTTTGTACTTTGGAAATGTAATAAATGTATAGTAGAGTTCACGACTTTTGAGTTCCCAACAGGCTCGTATAACGTTCTATACAAAAACATGGACTGTGGTGGACAATAAAAGCACATAAACGTTTAGACAGCCCTAGTAATCGCTTTATTTATTTCGAAGTGCCATGCAAGAATGTTAAGTGAGCAATTTTGCGGTTTAGAATGTAAGCGCGGTCACAGGGTTGTCTCAGCGCCGAGCGCCGCACCGCCTGCGCCAGCACCGTTAGCGCATGTTTAATGCTGACCGCGAACTGTTCCACTGACGTAATGACATGCGCACTATGGGATCAGAGCCGGTGCCGTTGTTTGTGAAAGAAAAAATACAAATAAAGAAAAACTAGGCCAATCAAATGTTACAGCCTGTACAGATATACTGCTTGCGGTATCGTACTGCCTGTTCGAAATTTAAATATTTGTAATATTAAGAAGTTCTATTATGTTCTAAAAAGTCCTGCGAGTTGCAATGTGAATTATCGAACCTCAGAAACTCAGACATAAATCCAATTAAACATTATGACACAGTTTTTTTTTGTTTGATGAAGATGCAGAATTATCACGGGCATCAAGCAATATTTTGAATAGTCTCAATTTTGGAAAATAGAACATGGAAATTAAGTTTATTATTTAGAAAAGTGGGCGAGAAATGAAGGTACTTGCGACCAACATACGTTAGCAATAATAATTATTAAGGTATAGATTTTTAAACCCTACTTCCTTCTAATATTATAAAATTTGAAGTTTGTGAGTGAGT
Organism: Cyclargus thomasi; assembly: GCA_026546445.1. Lineage (NCBI taxonomy): Eukaryota > Metazoa > Arthropoda > Insecta > Lepidoptera > Lycaenidae > Cyclargus > Cyclargus thomasi. Next base: position 1,728 of record JAOTAV010081520.1, on the reverse strand, counting down.
GTGTTAGTATGTTTGTTACTTCATCGCGCTTAAAGGCTTAGCCCTTTAAGCGATACGAAGTAACAAACATTTTTGATCATAGGATTATGTAAAAATTTGACATGGAGCTGGCATGCATGCATAGCATGTATAGCTGAACTCCTGGATTACCACATAGACTATACTTTATCAGTCAATCTGTCTGTTGTGATTTTCGAAATCCACGCAAGCGAAGCCGAGGGCAAAAGCTTGTACAGTAATAATTCATCAAATAAGATACTTTGCTACAAAATACGACTAAAACACGACCTCACTTAGACAAATTTATGATATAATTAATTTTAGTCTGGCTACTCTAAGTTGAACCTAGAAAAGACCTTCCAAATTAAAAAAAAAAATTAGATTGTATCACGCAATTGTAGTGGCAAAAAAGATTTGATCAATTATCAGATTACGGAATCTAAACACTAATATTTCAATATAAGTATAGTTATTCATATTTTATTGACAAAAATAACATGTCATGTCTTACATAAGAAACCAAAGATCATGAACGTAATAATACTCATGATCAAGTAATCATGAAATCAATGCAATTTTAACTGAAAACAAAAGACTGCGTTAGAATAATGTTACTAGTAAAAATAAATGCTAGGTTCAACTTATAGTAGCCAGACTATAAATGTGTGTGTGTTCAGGCTCCTTTCAATGTTATTAGAAAATTTATACTGCAAATAATATAATATGGCTTATGTGATTAGACCGAGGCTAAGGTTACAACTTACACCTTGCCTGATTTACTTAAAAAGCAGCTCAGCTTCTGCATTAAATAGCTAATTCAATGGACGTTAGCCGGTAAATTAGCTATTTAACATATAGACAGATATTTTATAAACGTTGTTATGCTATCACCACAATTTTTTGACAAAAGTGCTTATGCCAATACATTAAATATTGTCAAATTCTTTAAATCTATCAATGCCAATTAAACAAATTGAATTTAAATTTATTAACTATCACTTTTATTTAATTTATTGATTGTGGAAGATGTCAAAGACAAATTCATACTTAATTTTACTATACTAATAATATAAAGCCAAAGAGTTTGTTCATTGAACTACTAGCCGGAATTGAAAAAATATTTTTCTATTGGTTAGTCTATTTATCGAAGAATACTTTAGGCTATATTTAAAATCACGCTAAGACCAATACGAGCCGAGCAGTATACAAAAAATTTTGTTAAACGGGATAATTTATAAAGCTTTACGCGGACGTAGCCGCGGGCAACAGCTAGTTGATTTTATAAATGGAAAAATGTGTTTGTTTGTTTGTCCTTTTCGCGCCCAAATGAAGCAACCAATTGACTCGACTTACTTAAAACGATTTAGAGTAATATATTGATGGGCTTGGTCTTTGTAAAATTATTTTTTTTATGATCAAACATCATCTTTTAGAAGAATTTCTTCAAGAGATTCACGGAGAGAAAATTCGTTTTTACGCGTTTCTTAAATTCCGATTCGGACAAAAGTTTTTGTAAATAACTAATATTTAGCTCGTAACCATTTTTCTGCAAAACATGTTATCAACAAGAATCTAGGACGGAACAAATAATATAACATATTTTAAAAGCGGTTAAGCTGTGATTATGGCATTTAAAACGGGCTATAACCCCTGGAGAGGAAAACAGCGTCACCAGAACTGCTGAACATCATAACGAGAGACCATTACACGACGCAGACTCCGTAGCTG
>JAOTAV010081509.1:0-12401 GCA_026546445.1 Cyclargus thomasi | reverse complement strand
CTTTAAAGTCTGTATATAGAGCTCACTGTGAAAGTAGCGGTCCTGAAAGCAAATAAAGTTTTGTGATTTGTATGGGCAAGCGCGCAAGCGCATCGATTCCCCATACAAATGACAAAAACTTTTGTTCGCTTTCAGCGCCCCTACATATATTATCACTTACTTTTGTTACACCTTGTATATACTCGTATGTTAACAAATTTCATGTAACACATTTAAAATCCCGAATTGTATGTTATATTATACTCGAGTAAAACGATTTAAACTCCCTTTTGGGTTGAAAAAAAACTGTTGGCGTTGGCCGAGTAAAGTTTCTTAGATATGAGTCTCTTTGGTGTTGTTTTATGGAAATTACATTTTTTGACAGGGGGCTAATTAACCATAACGCCAATATTGAGCGAAAAAAAATAGTAATACATATTAGTGGAATAGTAGGATAGGATGGCCGTAGGTTTTATTTTATTTTAGGGGGCAAGCGAGCAGACGGGTTTCCTGAAAGAAAGCAACTGCCGTCGCCCATGGACATTCGCGACATCCAAAGAGTTACAAGTGCGTTATCAGCCTTTATGGGGGGATAGGAAATGGGAATAAGTATATGGAATTGGGGAAGTTGGGTCACCGGTAAACTCACACACTGAGCGAAACATAGCACAACGCCGTTTCACGCCAATTTGATGTGAGACCGTGGTATCATTTCGGTCGAACCGGTCTATTCGTGCTGAAGTATGGCTCTCCCACGGCAATGAGCGTCCGTATTATGTACTTGAGATCGCAAAATATCTCATTGGTTCACGCCACCACCGGGGTTCGAACCTGCACCTTCTCGAGTGCGAACCAAAGGTCTTACCCACTAGGCCACGGACGCTCTTAACTAATGGTAACGTTACTTATTTTTACTATCTATACCGCTAAATTATATTTTAGTAATAATAAATAGCTAATAATATTTTAGCTATTTATTATAACATATAATTTAATATAATAATAGCATAACAACCTCACGTTAAAGCATTTATATGCAACATGCAGTGATAAAATAATTGTCGTTCATGTTAACATAAAATCATACTAAATTGAACCAATTTTCATATAACAATTTAATACTAAGACATCCGTCAGCTGTCACATATACACTGTCACACATAATAACTGCTGTCGCCCGCGACTACGTCCGCGTGAAACTTTATAAGAAACAGTTTTTACAACATTTTTTTAAATACTGTTCGACTCCTATTGGTCATAGCGTGATATAGCCTGTAGCCTTAACTAGTGCCAAGTGCTCCAGCAGCGTCATGAAACGTGCGTAACAAATTTGAAAATGTCTTTCTATTGCCGCTGCAACTCTTACAGTAAACACCCTGAAGTTATATCAAAAGGCACACAGAACATATTATAAACTTCTCGTTTTTGAAAGTCGGTCATAAAGTAGATTCCTATTACTTCTCCGAAGTTTTTAGATATTAAGTCTTTTTTTAAAAGTAGCTCTGCAGAAGCTAGGCGAACTAAAATCTAGCTTAATTTTATCGCACATTTGAAAGAGATTATCAGATCGAAAATGAAGCATTTACAATTCCCAAACTACTTTTACTATAATGTAAAGGATCTACTTATTTTAAAAACCATCATGAAAATGGACTTCCAAATAAAACAAAAAATATATAAAATTCTCGTGTCACAGTTTTCGTTGCCATACACTTTCGAAACGGTTTGAACGATTTTGATGAAATATTTTTGTGCTTATCCGGTATCTATGACAATCGGCCAACATTTATTTTTCATCCCCCTAATATTTTTTTAAAATTTTTTAGAAAAAAATATTTATATGGCAAAACAACGTTTGCCGGGTCAGCTAGTTAAAATATAAAAACACTTTAAATAGCATTAAATTAGTTATGCCACATTCATTGTATGATTCATCAATCAATAATAAGATATTACGTCAGTAAATAGTTTTTAAATTAAAAGTCCATTACTCGAATTACACGCGGTAATGGAAATAGTTAAAATACTAGTGTGTCATCACTCCGGCAGTGTCAAAACACCTTAAGAGTCCCGGTGTGGTACATCGGGTTGCGCAGGCGCAGTTGCTAAACCGACCTCAACCTTCGTCGCCAGATCAAATACGACGACTGTACGCTATTGTCACTCTTATGCCCGAGATACACGAGGCCAGTTTTCCTTGCCAGGACAGCAGGCTAGTGTCAGTGAGCTGTCAAGCTAGTATTTCTGGCTTCGTGTAGACACAACTGTTCATAATCATTACTGATCTGGTAATGTAAGTAAATTCGTTGACAAGCCAGAAGTAATGGGTATCGTATGCTACGTGCTATCGCTGTGCTATCTGTTAAAAATATTTTTTATGCTTTCCGCTAAAATTATTTTTTGTGCTATTAGCCAAAATTTTATGTTTGCTTTTTGCTAAAAATGATTTCGCATTAGCAGTTAGCGCCGCTGCGCGTGGAGGTGAATTTTCATTACAGCAGATTAAAATTACTAATTGCTGCGCATGATGATATAAGCATTCATATTTTTTTTCAGGTATGAATAATTTTATTACTGCTAATGGGTGTTTAGCAATTAATTTTTAATGCTAATGCTTTTTGGCTAACACTATAAGCAAGTGTCAGTTAGCCAGATTGTTCAAAAGAGAACTAGCATGCAAAAATGACTTGAAAAACCGACTCCGGGAGCCTTTTCGAGCCTAGTAGCACGTGACCGCGACCGGAAATACATAACCGGAAATAGTAAAATGTCGCTAAATACTTTACTTCGCTCTACGGACTACGCCACTACAGGGACTTCGTTTAAGAATGGTAGCTGCTTCGATCGCTAGACCTATGTCGGTACAAAAAGAAACGAATAGCCTAAAAATTCTGCCTACACCGACCTATATTAAAGTAGCATTTTTTCACAATTTTATCGGTCGCAATCGCCAACAGACAAATTGTTTTATCCTCATAGCCCGAACATTTCAGGTGTTCTCTAGTTTTAGCGTAGTCTCGTGAAACTTTAAATTAGTTTTAAAAAGATTTCGTATTTTGTCGTTGCATTTGATCCTTAGGTAATCTTGAATCACTTTTAAAGTGGAGATCTTGTGTCCTAAAATTATCTAATAAACTGATGGCGTTGGCTCGTGTATTAAATCAAGTAATAAGTTCCCGCTTTACGCAAACAAGTCCTATGTGTTATGTCACCGATAGTCAGGCTCGCCTCAGAGCATACAACTACGTATTTATCACTTACCAACAGCGTAATATTCAAATCTATATATTTATACGTGAGTGAAAAACTTTGTACCGATTTTTACGAAAGACGCGTGGATATAAAAGCATTAAATTTCTCCCAGTTATAGTTGATATGAAGGAGGAGCGTGGAATACCAATATTATTTTAAAATATGCTCTCATTTTGGATATTTTTAATAAACAAACACACATTGCAATATTTTGACATTACACGATAATCGTACATGAAAAACTCTTTTGTTTATGATTGAAGTCTGTGTTTTTTTATAAAATTTAATGACATGGTAAAGAGACCTTATGCCAAGATGGATTGAGAATAGTTTTATAGCTTGTCTAGACGATGGATTTAAATATTTATGGTCGAGTTTCGACCATAGGGCGATCTCTAGTGTTATTAAGTACTAAATGATACCCGGAGTCACTTGCGCCAAAAATCGTTTGTCGCACGGGAATTGTATACTTTTCCAGGATAAAAATTATAAGTTATAAGTTTATTCAGTGAAATTACAAATATGATTTAATACTAGCGCAATCCCCAAACTGAATGTCAGTTTGTTGGCGATATTGAACTTAAAGTATCCTATGTACTTCCCCTCAACTCAAAGTATATCTGCACCTTGCAAAATAGGACCAGTAACATAGTAACCGACAGGAGATAGACTAAATTTCACATTTATAATATTAATTATGTAGTATGGGATATATTGTATGGCCTAAACATTTTGATTGAAATAAACGTAGTTGAGTACAAAAAAGAGTTATAAAAAAGAAAATAAAAGCTTCATTCTTAAAATCAAATCAATGTGGCGAAAGGCCCTTACGCCGTTTGTCCACCAACACCGTCAACCGAGAACGAGATAATGACTCTTATAAATGGAACTTATAGCCTAGATCATAAAGTATTATGATCTAGGTAGGCTATAAGTTTCATTTAATAGAGGTATTGCTCTATTGTCAATGTCGTCGCCGTCATTAAAGGTGTAGAGGAAAATGAAACCTGTAGTCTATGTCATAAAGTAGCATTTTATTGGGCCGACATAATCTCGTTCTCGGTTGACGGTGTTGGTGGACAAACGGCTTTAATATCTCAAATGTTTGTGTACTTATATTCCCATCTCTCTTTCTCTCCCTCTGAATATCTCTTATCTGTTTTCCAGCCTCCTACATCAAGGTGTGTCATCGCAATGACCCCAACGTGGACAAGTGCATAATGAACTCCGTGGAGGAGCTCCGACCGAAGATTTCAAAGGTACTTATTTAAACAGTTTTTAATTTCATTACAATCGATATTACTTTTAAATTATTCTCGATGCTTGTTTAGACGGGGCATCCGTAGTCTAGTGGGTAAGACCTTTGGTTCGCACTCGAAAGGGTGTAGGTTCGATCCCCGGTAGAGGCGCGTACCAACGTGACATTTTCCGATCTTAAGCACATAATCCGGATGCTCATTGTTTTGGGATTTGGCAGAGCCATGCTTTGGCACGACCGGATTGATACCACGGCCTCTCGGGAAACTGGCGTGAAACGGCATTGTGCTGTGTTTCGTTCAGTGAGTGTGTTTACCGGTGGCCCAATTTCCCTAATCCCCCCCATGCCTATTCCCATTACCTATTTCCTCATTAAAGGTCGGCAACAATTACGAGTGTCCACGAGCGACGGCAGCTGCTTTCCATCAAGTAACCCGTCTGTTTGCTTGCCCCTTAAATATCATAAAAAAATGGTAGCCTTCAGCCATGTAAAACTACTTTTAGTTTTATTTTCGCCTAAAAATTGTAATTAAAATTAAATTCAGTGGAAAAGCAATGCAATATTGATGTTAATGAAAAAAGGATTAAACACAACTTGACACGCTACTGCGTGCTAGAAACGGTTCCCATATCGAAGGTTTCCACGCAATAATTGTTATAGACCGATCACAAAAAAAAAACAAAACTTAATTACAGAAGTCATTTATTACAAAATCTTAAGACAGAAACGTAAATAAATAAATATTTATACCATGACCTTTTTAACCGTAACGATCACAACAAAGGACTTATGAATATGGGGCAAGTAACTGATACCAATGGAATGCCAAGAACTGACTTGCCACTGACATAAGGACGGGCGGCTAAACTAAAACCTTTCGAATACACTACAGAACAGCTAAAAACTAATCCAGCTTCAAAATTATTTCCAGTCGACAGCAATAAATTACCCTGTGTGTAATGTCATGGCCCCTGGGCCTGGTCTTCAAGCTTGGAACGTAATTCTAAGTTGTCTGAGTAAGTTTAGACTATAGATCCACTTTCTTAGCGTTTGTGGCCACATCATTTTCATTATTCTCTGGAGCTTTATTTATCGGTTCAGAACTCTTGGTGGTTACCAAGAGATTCTGAACCAAAAGGTGAAGACGCCAGACCGTACTGGTTTCTCAGGGGCTGGATTAGATCTATTAGGTGAATGAAAAAATCTCGTCTTAAGTAGGCTTTTCTGAGGTTGACGCTGGATTTTGTGGTTTCTCTAGTGATAGAGTTAGTTTCTCTGGCAATAGAGGTTTGTCTAATTCTGACGCTGGTTTCTCTAGTGCTGTTACTGGTTTCTCTGATGCTGGCGCGAGTTTCTCTGACTAGGGAGTTGGTTACTCTGATGCCAGAACTGGTTTTTCTGACGCAGGTCTCTCTGACGCTGGAGTTGGCTTCTCTGACGCAGGTCTCTCTGGTGCTGGAATTTGCGTCTCTGGTGCGGGTCTCTCTGGCGCAGGTCTCTCTGGTGCAGGTCTCTCTGGCGCAGGTCTCTCTGGCGCAGGTCTCTCTGGCGCAGGTTTCCCTGGCGCAGGTCTCTCTGGAGCAGGACTCTCTGGCGCAGGTTTCTCTGGCACTGGTCTCTCTGGCGCTGGTCTCTCTGGCGCAGGTCTCCCTGGTGCTGCAGTTTGCTGCTCAGGTGCAGGTTTCTCTGGCGCAGGTTTCTCTGGTGCTGGAGTTTGCTGCTCCTGTGCAGATCTCTCTGGCGCAGGTTTCTCTGGCGCTGGTCTCTCTGGCGCTGGTTTCTCTGGCGCAGGTCTCCCTGGTGCTGGAGTTTGCTGCTCAGGTGCAGGTTTCTCTGGTGCTGGAGTTTGCTGCTCCTGTGCAGGTCTCTCTGGCGCTGGTCTCTCTGGCGCTGGTCTCTCTGGCGCAGGTCTCCCTGGTGCTGGAGTTTGCTGCTCAGGTGCAGGTTTCTCTGGCGCAGGTTTCTCTGATGCTGGAGTTTGCTGCTCCTGTGCAGGTCGCTCTGGCGCAGGTCTCTCTGGCGCAGATGCTGGAGTTGGTTTTTCTGGCACTTTAGTTGGTTTCTCTGGTGACGATGGTGGTTTTTCTGGTGCTGGAGCAGGTTTCTCCTGCGCCGGAGTTGGTTTTTCTGGCGCTGGAGTTAATTTTTCCGGTACTGGAGATGGTTTTTTTGGCACTGGAACTGGATTTTCTGGTGCTGACGCTGGTTTCTCACCAGGAGTTCTTGTTGGTTTCTGTTGAGCTGAGGATGGTTTTTGGGGAGTACTAGGTTTATTGTCTGAGGGACCAGCGCTTGCTTTTGCGGTGGATTTTGAAGTGCTGCTAGAATCGGCGTCGATTAATATGGTTTCAGTAGGAGGGCCTTTGCCAGATGGATCGTCAATCGTTGCTATAACGTCAGTGTTAATAACTGACGTTGCTGATGACGTAGACGCAGCAATACCATCTCCATTAGCGACGGCAGTACTGTCACTGGACGCTGTAGAGTTGCTTTCGATCACAATGAGATCCGAGTTAGGATCGGTTGCGTTACTACCGCCCTTACCATTGGGTTTCTTCCCGTTTATTTCGATTATAATATTCGTACGCTGCGCTGGTGGCGGTTGAGGTTTGGATGACGATGGTGATGGCCTGCCACTTTTCTGGCAGGCGCCGTTCTGACAAGAGTAGTAGGTGGGTGCGTTGCCGGCGGTAGCATACGGGTAGGGGACGAATGAGACGGGCTGCACCTGGTTGGGGTAGTTCACGGTGACGTTCGTCCTATTGGGGATCTTGATTTGTATGACGGTGCTCCGCCGACTGCAGGCTCTTGCGTGACTCTCGCGAGCCTGAAAATTACCTCTTATTTCTATTTACACCAATTTATAAAAACATAAGCGATTCCAAATATTTGTAAAAATTAATTGAATACGTACTTAGCATACTAAGCACGCACTGTGGTATGTAATACCACAGTACCCACCGACGAATAAAATTTTATGTCTCTCAATTTAGTTTGTTTTTAGTTTATTTTACCTATACTATAGTGATTCTTGATTAACATGGCCAAACATTTTAGGAAGGTGAACCTTCCTTCACTGCTTTATTCATAAAAATATTTAAACAGTGTTTAACTAATCAGGGTTTGCTGCCCTTTTCTGGTGGGCAATTCTTAGGATGTGAGAAAAAGTTCACACTCGAAAAAAATATCGAATATGAACTTTTTACGAGCGAAACAGTTTGTTGAATTCTCAGCGCTTTACACTCGAAATATTTCGTGAAAAGGATGAAATATTTCGAGTGTGAAGTTCTGAGAATACAACAAACTGTGTTTCACTCGTAAAAAGTTTACACTCGTTATTTTTTTCGAGTGTAAACTTTTTGTCACATCCTGAGAATTGCTCCCTTGGAATATTGAAAACGTCTCACGATAGAAAGGGACAGCAAACCTTGATTAGTTAAACACTGTTTAAATATTTTCAAGAATAAGGGGATAAATAGTTACTAATTTTATAATTATCTAGAACATAAAACGAAAAGAAAGTAGCACTTACCAGCAATGCCAATGCTAAGACGCCAAACGCTACCAGTAGCCGTCTGCACATTTTTTGCTCTTAGTGCCTCAAAAGTGCCACGAGGTTTATATACATAGAGATAACTAAACAAAACAAAGCCATTTGTCACATAGTTCAAATTATTTCATATTTTTTATCGGAACGTCTGTTAGCACGTACTTTGTCTCATTCCCAGTGATAGTACAAAGGATGACCGCATTTTTATTGATATGTTACTTAATAATATTATGCCGTGTATAAACTAGCGAATGCTATAAATAAATATAAATGATCGACCTAATTGTATAACATTTTATCAGTCGCAGTTTTTTCAAGTTTTCCAAAGTTAATGTTTGTATTAAAAACGCAATATTTAAAATTGTATGTAGAATATTTCCTGTAGAGTAATTTGTGGGTATGATTTATAGTAAATATTTAAAATTAAATACGCGCTATAATTCTTTAGTGTAGTATGGCTACAATTACACTTAGACTTCTTGCCGTGGGAGAGCCATGTTTCGGCACGAATGGGCCGGCTCGACCGGAGTGACACCACGGCCTCACAAAAAACTGACGTGAAACGGCGCTGTGCTGTGTTTCGTTCAGTGAGTGAGTTACCGGTAGCCCAACTTCCCTAATCCTTTATCCCTATTCGCTCATAGAGGCCGCACTCTTTGGACGTCGCGAGTGTCCATGGGCGACGGCAGTTGCTTTCCATCAGGTTATCCGTCTGCTCGCTTGCCCCCATATTAGGTCATATTTTTCAAAAATGACCTAAATATATTTGTTCTAACTACTCATGGGTCTATAAGATCTAGATCATAATAATCTCCCTGATAAGTAGTTTTTTAAACGTCACAATTAGTCATGGCCTGTAATTGACATTTAATTTAATCGACTCAAATATTAAAATACTTTTAGTTGATGTTAAGTTGCCTACTTGCTGATCCAAAACCCTGCATGGGCAAGTCCGAGTCGCACTTGGCCACATAAATACTTTCTATGGGTCTAGCGTGTTGTAACGCGTATTGGCTCTGATAAAAGACTTAAACGCACACACACACTTAGATATTTCTACGAGCAAAACAGTTTTGCAAAATGGTTACTTAAAATTAGTATTAAAATATCGTAATATACTGACGATTTATTAAAAAAAATTATGTATTTAACGTCGAAATATAAAAATTAAACATGCTTTTATAAAAACCGGATAAAAATAACAAAACAGCAAAGAATAATTTAATTTCACCCCATGACTTTCATGTTTTTTTGAGTTCCGTACCCCAAGGGTTAAAACCCTATTACTACTTTGATGTCTGCTTGTCTATGCGTCAGTCTATCTCCAGGCTGTATCTCAAAAACAGAGATAATAGCCAGAGAGAGTCGAATTTTCATTGAATATGTATTTTTGTTGCCGCTATTGTATACTAAAAACGAAATAAATGATTCGTTTTAGACGTTTCTCGATCAGCAAACGTGCATTTTTTCTTTTTTTGTCTTAGTATTATGCATTATGACGCTGTAGTGCGTCTACATATCAATATCGGTTGCACTAGTTGGTCTATTATAGCTGGTTAACTTTCTAAAAACGACTTTCCCAATTTTTTACTGTTTCGGTACGGAACCTTTTGTAATCAAGTCCAACCCGCACTTGGTTTTTTTTAAATGCTTCAGGTCCAGACGGTGAATTAAGGATAGAATTTTTAAATAAAATTTGTTATGGCTAGTTTATTCTAAATTGTCCAATAATAAATAATATCCCATGCCTTTCTGAAAAATTACTCAGTGCAAGTTAAAAATGAAAATAAAAAAAAAATAATAAAACCTATAGGAAAATTTATTGCATTATCATTAAATGTAATCTTATTGAAAACGTCGTTAGACTAATAGCAACGGCCCTGACGCCCTAGAAGTGGCTAACCTTTATCTAGATTTGACACAAATACTAGACCTTACCGCTAAACCTCCTTGCTGGTAATAACTGTAGGTATTACCTGTGTGCACCAGCACTAATGACACAAGTTATGTAACTATGTTAGCTTTATTATGCTCAAGATAATTACTAAGTAAAAGAAATGCGTTTATTTCGCTATTTTTTTTAATTTCTTAATTCCTTTGAAATATTCTTAAGTGTTTACTTAAAGATTTTGTTAGCACTAGGGCTGTTTTATCACGCGATAACCGAATATTTCTCCAAGATATTCTACTTCGATCAAATTTAAGAATCTATTTAAAAAATCTTTATTTAAATAGCCCTTCCTTGGCAGTCACGTAAAAATATGTTGCCTGCAACTATGTGGAGTGTCTTTTTTTTCTTTTAAAGTTGTATCTGTTAACTTTTTTTGTGTACAATGAACTGTAAATAAATAAAAGAATACGTCTGCGTGAAACTTGATATTTAATTTTTTTTTTTTTATTTAGAACAATAACAGCCGTCAATACATAAATATAACAATTAATTTCTTAATAATGAACGATACTATTATATACGAACTATAAGAATTATTTCCTCATAAAAATATATAACTGTAGGTTAATATTAATGATATATTAATGACATATGGACGCTGTCAAGCATCCGCGCGCCATCCAACAGAAAATCAGACTCCCAGCTATGAGTGCAGTCCCATTCTTTAGATTTATCTTGAGCAATAAGACCGCACCCACAACCATAAAACCATCCCCCTGCCGGACAACACACAAATGCCTAACAACTTCCACGTACGTGAGTGAACTTAATTAAACACACAGAGACAATACTGCAATTTTGGTATAAAGAACGAGATAACCATAATAACAATAAAATCTTACAAGATTCGAAAAGGTTGTAAAGCGAGACAATAGTTCAAGTCAGGAAAATCTTATTCCGTATATTAGGTATTATTCCGTATATACATTTTTTACTGCTCGGCTCCTATGGGTCGTAGTGTGATGTTATACAGCCTATAGCCTTCCTCGATAAATGGGCTAACTAACATAAACATATTTTTTTCAATTCCGGCCAATAGCTCCCGAGAGTCCGTCGAACAAACTGTTCAGCTTTATATTATTAGTATTAGTATAGATATTCAATATGGTATAGAATATTTGGACGCTGTTAAGCATTTGTGTGTTATCCATAAAAAAATTAGATGTTGAGTTATGAATGCCTTATTCCTTAAAATCTTAAGAATAATACTGCATTCACAACTCAAAATCCGCTTTTTTGTTGGATAACACACAAATGCTTAATAGCGTATATTTATGAAGAGCCCTCATTGTTAGTAGATAATGATTATAATGACATATCCGACAAGTTGATATAAAAACTACGCCGGGATGTGTACTACCGTTTAGGCAATATACCACTATTTAATAATAAAGAAAATTATGTGTTGCATTACAAATTTTAAATTATAATTTACACTAGCTAATGTACCATCGAGGAATTTAATTCCTAGTCAGTTGGCGGACCTACGCGATTTGGTCGGAATATGTCAATTCTATGTAAGTCGTGAGTCTGTCTGGATTTGACATACGTGACCAAATTATTTAGGACCGTTATCTGGCTAAGATCTAATAACTTCCATGATGGTACATTAAAATTGTTAACCTTCGATATTATTATTTTTATCATTCTAACATGAGCATAGGGAAGATGCGTGTAAAACAAAATTTATTGAATGCAAATTATTATGCAGCTGACGTCACAGTCAATATCAGATCTCTCTTTTTAACCGACTTCCAAAAACGAGGAGGTTATATGTTCGGCTGTGGATATTTTTTCTTTTATGTATGTTCAACCATAGCTCCGCCGTTTGTAAACCGATTTTCAAAATTTTTTCATTATTGTTTAAGGTATTATTCCGAATAGGTCCCATATTCACCATGGTGGTGGCTAATGATGGGAACCATGAGTAAACGAGGGAACTCCTCGAAATTAGTATGAAAACATATGGTGATTTTGGTTCCCTAGAAGCGTCTCAGGTATATGTTACCGAAAAGTAAGATTTGGTACCAAGGTATACCATGGTTCCAAAGGTACTGAGAGAACTTGTTATTGTTTTTTTGACTAGCCGATATAGTTTGTCAAATATCTTCAAATTGTCAAAAATCGTCCAGTCGTTTAAGAGAACTTCAATGAAAAACACGCACAAATTATAATTATATCTATATAAGGATCGATAAGTTTAAAAAATAGTCATACTGATTACCTACATGTCAGTAAATTAGTCGACCAACCATTAATCTACCAGTAGACAGACCAGTCGACCAACCAGTCGACCAACCAGTCGACCAACCAGTTGACCAACCAGTCGACGAACCAGTCGAGCAACCAGTCGACCAACCAGTCGAGCAACCAGTCGACCAACCAGGCGAGCCACCAGTGGACGCCCCAGT